>NW_025908098.1:0-18697 GCF_018835915.1 Vigna umbellata
TTCTCACGCTGGTATGCATAAAATCCTGTCTTCTGACCCTTAAGTGAAATTGTGTATACAATTGCATTTTACACAATCTGAAAAGATCTTAAGAAGTGAAAATGCAGGTCATATTTTCATATTCTTCAAGTTCAAAAAATAAGAAAAGCTTCCTACAGTGCTCAGATCTTAGTCAGAAGCAAGATTGACGATAAGGAAACAAAATACATAAACTGATAATGCTCCCAGCTCCTAAAGCAAATAAACTAAGGTACTTTGGAGTAGGTATATTGCTAGATATAACAAAACAGAGCATATGCACACATTAAATTTCATTCTTGTGTTGCGCGGAACCCTAATCGCCCAAACATAGCAAAAGAGAGGATCTAACCTTATAGAGGAGTCGCGGTCCAAGAACACGAGAGTTTTAACGAGCAGTCAATCGGGAAGAGTCGCGGCATTGGCTGTTTTGAACTTTGCCCTCAATGCAAAGGAGCTTGTGGAGGAGAATCGCGCGCGTGCCAGAGAAAACTAGGAGAAGATGTGAAGGAAAGATGAAGAAATGTAGAGAACTAAGAGAAGAAAAGAAGATGCGCGCAGAGTGAAGCGGGAATGGGAATAGGAGTGGGTAGAACATTTAATATTTCACACCGGTTTTAAGTAAAATAGGTATAAAATTTATTTTCTACACTGTTTCTGAATTTAACCGGTGTAGAATTATTTATTATTTATTACGATATTGCCACTATGTTATTTTTTATACCTATTTTTAAAGTAAATGGTATAAAAAAGTTCTTTTTATTTACCATTTTGCCATTGTATCATTTTCTACACCTCATAAAATTGAACAGGTATAAACACACGCTATAAAAAGTCTATTTTGTACTAGTGCAGGCTTTATCAGTTTTAATAATAATCGATTAAATAAATTTTATCACACAATTCTGTCACATGTCACTTAATATATGAAATATAAATAATTTAATAAATCGTTGTTATTTTTTTACTTGCAGGGTTATAACTTTCTTGACAGGTAATTGAAATTTATTAAATTAGTATATAAGAAATTATACATAAAAATTAATGTTTCTATTCTCTCTGTATCTATGTATACGAGATAATAAAGACTTAGAGGCAGAGCTTTGATCCAAAAACTCTACTTTCTCCCAGTGAAGTTTTTCTTTTCTTTTCTTTTTTAAATTTTATTTATTTAATTTAGATGAAATTTAGATATTCGAGAGGAGAGGATTAAAGACTACAAACATTCGAGGATCCGAAAACAAAGGAGCCATGTGGGTACGAGTTCTGAAATTTTATTTGTCTCTTTATTTGGGACATCTCTTTGTTTTGCTTTTGTGTATTGGTTGATTTCTTCTGAGACAGGAGAAGGAAGAACTGCCGAGGAATCCAAGTTCCTCCCAGGAACTGCGATTCCTCTTTCCTGCTTTTTTAACTTTCTCTCTCTCAGGTTCTTCTTTTTATCTCTCTATCTCACATTTTTTTCATCTCTTATGCAATATCCTTCTTCCTTATTCTCTGTCTTTCTCTTATGCCATCTTACTCAATTCCTTCATGCATGCATGCCTTTTATCTCATCGAATGCATGCCTTCCCAGTGCAATCTTTACATCATTTTCGCCCTATATTACATTTTTCGCATCACTACCTCTTAAAGCGCCTTTTATATTTTCCTTTCAATGTTTTGAAGCATGTTTTCTAGGCTTTTGTATTCATGCAGTGGATCCATTTTGCACGGTGTCTTTCCACTGCATATTTCAAAAGTATATATTCTATATACCACTACTTTTTAAATCAATTGAAGAAAATAGACAAGAAAAGAGTCACCAAATGTTAAAATACCTGTTTTGAAAAGAACTTGATAAATAAAGTTTGGTCTAATTGTTGACACTGACTAGATTTTTGTTTTGTCTCCTTCAGGAAGTTATTAATTCTATATTCATTCTTCAGGTTTTATCAAAAAGAAGGTGATCACTGTTTTACCAGGGATCGAGGTTCATGTTAAATATAGAAGTAGGTGCATTATATCTAGCAGATTAGGGTGAGAAACGATCTATTTGTCCATCGTCCATCCAGTAAATTCTTTGATCTATCACTGGGCCTGAATTCTTTTTAAGTAGACAACAATGATTGGAGGATTTGTACAAAGAGTCATTGGAGGCTGTGCCTCCAATCCAAACAGGAAGAGGAACAGTATCCACAAAAGAGAAAAAAAGCATTTTAGAAAACGCAAGGGAAGTGTTTCCACTTCACCCGCTGCCTTGCCTGTGAGAAGATCTAGCAATGCTGGAAGCCGTGTGGGAGACTTTCCTTTTTCTGACTCTATGGACTCTGAGGACGGTGCTCCAGCCACTTACCGGAAATCTGATGTTTCTAACAAAAAATTTTATCACAGTCATAGCAAAAAACATCTAAATGGTATGTTTTGAATGAACCCAGTTAAGAGATATGAGACTTGTAGTATAGTAGTAACTGTATCCATTTGTTTGGTGCGATTTATGATTCTATTTTGCTTTTGGACATAGATCACTTTGATAGGAATGATGAGCAATTATTTTTTGCAGGAAAAAGCAGTGAGGATGCCTGGTTTGATTCAGTTAGCATTATAGAGTCTGATTCGGATGATGATTTCATTAGTGTACTTGGAGGTGATGCATTTATATCATGATTTTGTCACTAATTTATCATTGTTACATTGTTATGCTCATCAAATTTCTCTGTTTCTTGCTTTGTGGCCAACAGATTGTTTTCCCTTTGTTAGTAATGCTTTGGGAAGTGCCCCGAACACTCAGCATGAAAATGAATCATACGTTGTAGATTCAGGAAGTAGATATGACGGGTTGAATGAAAGCTGCATTAAAGGTAGTAACAATAAGAATGCTTTCTGTGAATAAGAAGAAATCCTTTGATGAAAGTGAGAAAAAAGAATCATATAAGTACAATATGAATTAAGATTTTTCCTTAGTTTCTGTTGAAAATTTTGGTGTTTGTCGGGAATATTTCACTATTCAGATATTTATTGCTTGAAAAATCTTAAAACATATAATTATTTTGTCTTAAAGCTTTGGAGCTTTCCTCGTTCAACCGTGACAACGTAATCTGTATTTTAGTTCAACTGAATAATTGTTTGCTCTTAGCTAATTATTTGGTCTGGTCAAAGCACTAAATATTAAAAAAAGATGATGATATAAGGTGTGTACGTATTTAGACCTAGAGGACTTACTATAATAACAATAAATGAGTAAATGGGCAGGTGCATCCGAGAGATTGTATCGTCCAAGAGCTGGGCTTCAGATTCTACATACAACTGAAGAGAAGCCATGCCCTGGTTCCTGGTCCGTAGTTTCACCTTCAGTTTTCAGCCTCCGTGGAGAGAATTTTTTCAGGCATGTCAGCAAATTGTATCGGTCAATTTTTTTTATTTTTTTCATGTTATGCAATCTATATCCATTAATCATTTGATTTCCTTTTGGTTCATCTGAATATACAGAGATAAGCAGAAGTGTCCTGCTCCAGATTTTAGCCCTTATGAACCAATAGGTGTTGATTTATTTGCCTGTCCCCGGAAGATAGATCACATTGCTAAGCATCTTGAACTTCCGCCTCTAAAAGAACATGAGAACGTACCTTCCCTTCTAATTGTTAACATACAGGTTCACTCTCTAACTCAATCAACTGATAACTTCACCTTAACTAGGTTTTCTCGATATTGACACATTGTATTTCTGTTTGAACAACGTACAAGAATGCTACGTAGCTCAATTATGTTCCTTTTTTTGTCCCAGTTGCCAACGTATCCTGCTAGAGTGTTCCTTGGTGATGCTGATGGCGAAGGCTTGAGCCTTGTATTATATTTTAAATTGTCTGAGAATTTTCATACGGATACTTCTCTACACTTTCAGGATAGCATCAAGGTATTTCTTCTCATTAATAATTGCATCTTTTGAATCCCAAATCTGTATGCTTACAGTAATTTTCCTCTAAAAGGAATTTGCAAGTAAATACAGTCTTTAATCGTTCACAGCTTTCTTAATTTGCTTCCTGGACTATAGAATTTCAACATTTCATTGGATTATATCATATTAAATAGTTCTTTCCCTACCAAGAAATTAAGGAGCACCGATCTTGCAGGATAGCTCTCAAGATAAACCATATGTAAATGTTTCACTCTGATTCTTTTTTCTCACACTCTCTTTTCATTAAGGCTTATAGGTAATTCTTATATAATCTATTTATATACCGTTGGTTTGTTATTTGCAACTAGCTGCTCCTCTTTCAAAAACATGTAAAGTTGATTTGATACGAAGAACTAAAGTGGTTTGGTTAATGTCTTGGCTGTTTGGTAGGTTGTTGGAATAAGGCCGTTCAATATATTTATGGGTTAATCCTACCGACCGGTCTAATCTCCTTTGAATTAATTCTACAGTCCCCCATCAAATTATCCTTGATTTAGAATAAAGTATTAGACTTTGTTTCTAATGCTTGATGACCCTCATGTATAACCCAGATACCAACGTTCTATAAATTCTTGGTTTAACATTTGAACTTGGTCCTTAATGTAACACGCTCATTCTTTTCTAGTACTAGTATAGAATGGCTACATAGAACTTTACTTTTTTCAGTTTATTAACAGTATTGGTTTCACAGAGACTAATAGATGGTGAGATGGAAAAAGTGAAAGGCTTTGCAAAGGAAAACTTGGTTCCCTTTAGTGAAAGGCTAAAAATTTTGGCTGGGGTAGTTAATCCAGAGGACCTTGAGCTAAATTCTGCAGAGAAAAAGCTTATACATGCCTACAATGGAAAGCCAGTACTTTCACGCCCTCAACACAGTTTCTTTAAGGTTACACAAATGGATCACCTGGCTTAAAATTTTCGTCTTTAAATTTATTTATCATCTTAAATGAATTTATATCCTTGTGTATCAGCTGTTAAATTATGTGTCTTCAATTCGTCATTGCAGGGACCTAACTACTTTGAGATTGACTTGGATATACATCGCTTTAGCTATATATCAAGGAAAGCACTTGATTCACTTCGAGACCGTACAAAAAATGTTGTACTTAATTTAGGCTTAACTATCCAGGTAAAATATGGGCTTAACTACTCACTCTCTTTTAGACGGATGAAAGATTCAATTCTTTGTTTCATCGGTTGTATCCTATCAATGCAATTGTTATCATTCTTTTTTAGTTGATATGAACCACCAAATGATTGAAAGTTCAGGTGGAAGCCATTCCGAAGTCATGATTTCTAATAATACCCTTTTTCTTCTATGCTTCTTTGACAGGCTCAGAAGCCGGAGGAACTGCCAGAGCAAGTCTTATGCTGCTTACGGCTGAATAAAATTGATTTTGTTAACCATGGTCAAATTCCTACTATTGTTGCTCATGATGATAATTAATTCATGTAAACATCAGGTGGCAATTTGGGATAAGACCCACATGATCATCAAAGGCGGGAAAGAAAAGACAAGATTTAGGGCTGTTTTGTAGGAATTGGGTGCTGAGTCTACTTTAACAATGGAGGCAAAAGAAGAGAATTTGTGTTTTCTCTCACATATGCAAGATTTTTGTTTTCTTTTAGTGTATTAAAGTCCTGAATCTATGTCTTTTTTGCACCTTTGATATCCCATAGATCATAGATTCTAAGGAATGTTTATGTCGATGCTCAAAATGAGGCTCCCTGAGGTTGCAAGAGGAGGAGATGCTGAGTAGAAAGCATTAATTTTTTATCAGTTGTGATTTATCGAAATTGTTTTGTTTACCCTTTAGCATGATCACATCGTAGATGTAGACTGGGGGAAAAATTAACGACTTTGCCATATCTATGGAAATGTCTGACTAAGAGAATGTCTCGATAAGTATATCTAGAAACACTTCGGGAAAATAAATATAAATAAATGAGATGTTTTTCGTAAGTTGAATTTTGTTTATATTTTAATTTATAAATTTTCTTATTTAGTTTCTTGAATTTTATTTTTAATTTACAAATAAATTAATCTCACAGTTGTGATCTTTTTACATAAGCGATGTAAAAGTATTATGTAAGAACCTAAAAAATAGAGTAATAGAGTAGATAGGTGTATTAAAATATTGAAATGAGCATTTTACTTTAAAAATAATCTTATAATATAAATAGAACTTTTTAAAGTTCGGTTCATTATTTAAAACACTTCGTCTCTTTAAAACACTATTTCCTATCGTTTTCCTGCCTTCTCTCTAGATTTTCTCTCAACTGAGTTGTCTGATTGACGATCAGGAGGTGCCCAGACGTTCACGGCGTAGAGGGCTACACAACTGACTGATCAATCTCTTGATTCTAGTTGGTAAGTTGTTTTTCCTCTTTCTCCGCATGTTCTTGAGTCTTGATCATGCAAAGTGTGTTGTTGCATGTGTCTAGTAACTTTCTTCTTCAATTCTCAACTTAATTTAGGTTCTAAGAGTCGTTCTATATCACAAATTGGTGATTTGTAGGTGTTTCTAGAAATTCCTTGCGGTGCAAGCAAGTGATCGGTGTTTCGGTAGAACTGTCCATTATTCAAGGTAAGGGAAGCTAGATTTATGTTTTGATTAGTATTCTGGTATGTATGTGTGATGAAGTTTGTGATATAATAGTGATTGAACTAAATTTAGGTAATTGAGTGATATTGTGTTCTATGTAATGTGATTTCTGGAATTGAACTGAGTAGTTTCGCATAGCGAGTCGCTATGGCGAGATGCTCTCTGCCAAGGGCATTCGCACAACGAATTGGTGCGTTATCCGAATGGCTTGAGAGCTTTGCTCTCTGTCTGAACATTCGCACAGCGAGTTTGGACACTGTGCGAATGGTTGATAAGGGTTGCTCTCTGTCTAGTGATTCGCATGGCAAATCAGAGCGCTATGCGCCTGGTTGGGGTCTGGAGTTATTCCTAACTTTATTCGAATAGCGAGAAGGGGCGCATAGCGAGTGGTTTAGGAAGGTTGGTCTGTGTTTGGGCTTTCGCATAGCGACCTGGGGGCACTATGTGAGAGGTTGAGGTCTGGTACCTCTGCGAGTTAATTCGCATAGCGAGACAAGTCGCTGTGCAAGAAACTCCTGAATTCGCCTTGCGACTTGGGTGCGTAGAGTGAAAGGTTTGAAACATTTGCTCTTTATTACTTTGTATTAAGTTTGATTAAATTACTTGTGGCATGTATTGTGAATTATGTTTGAAGGTGTATGTCTGTATATAATTGAGAATTATTATGAGTTCAATTACAAATAAAAGTATGTGATTCAAAGGGGTGAATGTAAGTTTCAGTGTAGAATCTCTTGGTGAGATTCCAGGTTGTTTAGAATGAATGCATGAGCTCGGTCTTGGGGGTTATCCTGAAACTCCAATGGTCTTTCATTCTCAAGTAGAGAGGATTGAACCATGTTGTGAGGAGTAGCAGGAGGTCTTAGTCTTGGGGGCTTCCAATATTCCTCAAGGTCCGGAACAGACTAACCTCGTGAGGGTCGTAGGGTGAAACCCATTGGCAATGGCTTTGCAAAGTAGTAGAGGCCACCACGAGTGCATGACCCGCCATAGCTCGGCAATCATTCTAAGTCCGGACGAGTCAAGTCTAGAATATAACATGCTAGGATGTTTGGTTTAGTTACTTATTTTGAATTATTTGTTGTATGTTATATGCTATTATAGGGTATGTTTTCTTGTATATCTAGCTTACCCTTCTGCTTGTGTTGTACTTTGTATGTGTGGTGTTTTTCTTTTGCAATGATCATCTAATGGATGTGAGCAGAGGGAGATGAGGTGCCTCTAGAGTAGGCTTTGGAGGGCGATGACTTTGTTGTTTAGATTAGTTTAGTTAGATTGTTATTTTGGTGTATAGTGGTAGAATACTCTCCTATATTTGGGATGACTACAAAGTTTATACTTTATCTCATAATCTTTAATTGTTCTATTTTTATTATTTCGGTTTAATAGTACATTTTGTCTCCAGTTTCGTTAACAAATCTCAATTTAGTCCCTCGTTTTAAAAGTGTTTGAAATAGGTCCTCACTTTCAAAATTTTGATTCAAATTAGTCCCTTCCGTTAAATATAACCAAACGGCCTTAATGAAGTGATGATCTGGCACAATGCAGTGGTGATGTGTCGTTTTTTATTTAGGACATTTTGATTTGTGGGATATTAACGTTATGAATTGTAGGGTTTTTTTAATCCTAATAAATGTTACCCTTTTTTCTGACACCGTTGATTAGCTTTTATGAATTGCTTATATAATCAATTTCATAAATGCTCTTTTAGTGATTTTAATTAAGGAAATCCGAACTTCTTTTTTATTAAGAATCCATTTTTGTTTATGCAATTTTAATTATTCAGAAAACCTTAAATTAAGAATCCTAATTAAAATCAGAAAGGGAAAATTCCCAATTTGAAACCCTAAAATTGGGAATGATTATTGGCCTTTTAGTGCGTTGCACCTCTATTTTGCGAAACTCACTTCATCTCCTTCGGTGTTCTTCACCACGCTTATGGCCTTTGCATTCTGATTTCTGGTTCGATGGTTTTCTTCTTCTTCATTCGCGTTTTTTTGTCACAGAGGAGAACTAGGTCGCGGTGGTTTGGGTTTTCAAGCTGGCCTGTTTCGTTTGCGATGGGGTTCTCGTGCAACAATGGTTGTTAGAGTTGCGATAGTTTCCTCTAGTGAAGACGTGACTCCTTCTTCGATTGGCAACGTCTTTCGTTGCCAACGCAGCTCGTGAATGACAATAACTTAGATGCGTCTGCGAGATCTGGTGCTTCGCACTTGTTGGGTTGCTCGAGGCAACAGGAGTCACGTTGTGCCACGACAACGCTACGTCACGGTGGTCCTCACTCTCGCGATGGCAGAGGCACAATCAGTGGTGGCGTGTTCGTTGTTTCGTCTCGGGTCATTAAACACTTTCTCAAGCAACTCCGAAAGAGGGAACACCTCTTTGCCAACCATGAACCCCCACACTACTGCCAATAGAAAACACTCAAATCGAAACCCAAAACAACAACAACAGAAACGAAAAGAAGATAAACAAGAAGAGCAATTGTACTGTGTTCGCAGTGGAGGTGAACAACTCTATGCAATGTAGGTGAAGAACTACGCCCTAATCTCGCATAAATGGAAATGCCCTAAAATCAATTTTTCCCCAATTTCAAATACCCAATCTTTAATATCCAGCTCAACTCTAACTTCGTAACACGTCACCATGCTTACATTTTAAAAACGACACGTCACCATTGCATTGTGCCAGATCATCAATCCATTAACGTGTTGGGTATCCAAGTGTGAGTCCAAGTCCCACATTGGATAGAATTGAGAAAGTAGAGCAATATATAAAGATGAAAGACCCATTAACCCATTGCCTTAAGATTTTGGGTAAAGAGTGGTGTCGATCCCTTTATATAGTTGGCTTAGATGTTATTGGTGTTTGTGTAGCCCATAGGAAACCTCCTCCTCGATAGATCCAACAGTGGTATCAGAGCCGATGGTTTGTCTTGATGACCGGCTCGGACGAGTATAATGATCCCTATACCGAAAGTCTTCCTCGCAGAGGGTATTCAGGTAAGCAAGTTTCGTTAAGATACGACGGTTGGAAAGGGCTACTCGTGGTTGTGGTTAGTTGGGAATGCTCTTGTTTGGATAAACTTCAATTTTAGGGTTTTATTAATAATTTTGTTTAAATCTTATTTTATTAGTTTTTTGTGTATAGTAATATTTAGTTTGATTTGATAGAGATAAAATAGGGATATGTAGTTATGATTTTCGGTTTATCTAGGTATAATAATTTTATGATAGATTAAGCAGATTTTATTTTTAAGATAGTTGATATTTTATTTTTATTCCTCGTAATATTGTAAGTGTTATGACTATTTAAAGCCCTTCAATTATAATGAATAACAAGACTCAATTTTAGGAAAATATCAGAGTGCGTATATTGTGAGATTTACCCATCAGTGGTATCAGAGCTTTATGCTCTGAGTACTGAGAGAGAGAAAAAGAGAGAGAGAAGAGAGTCAAACACCGTGAGAGAAAAAGTGAGTGCTTGATTTTTTGTGAGAGAGATGACAAAGGTATTCAATGGGATGAGTGTGCCACAATTGTCAGAAAATACCAATTACGACAATTGGTCTTTGTAGATGAAGGTTCTTCTTGGATCCCAAGATGTATGGGACATAGTGGAGGACGGGTACAATGAACCCACAGATGATGAGCATTAGACAGAGAACCAGATTGCTGCATTGAAAAAGACACGAGTGAAAGACAGATCGGCTTTGTACTTTCTATATAATGCAATGGATGAATCTGGATCGAGAAAATAACTACTGCAAAGTCAGGAAAAGAAGCATGGGAAATTTTGAAGGTGGCATACAAAGGAGATACTCGCGTGAAGCAGGTTCAAGTACAAGCTCTTAGAAGAGAGTTTGAACATATGGAGATGGATGAAAATGAGGGAGTTGTCGAGTTTATAACTCAAGTGCAGAAGATGGTCAATCAACTCGGAATGAACGTAGAAGAGGTTCCTCCTAACCGGGTTGCGGAAAAGATCTTGAGAAATTTGACGAATGATTTTGAAAGTATCGTGGTCACTATTGAAGAGACAAAGGATTTGTCAACTCTCACTGTGGAGGAGTTAGCTGGGTCATTAAAAGCCCACGAATTGAGGAAGAAAAAGAAAAAGAGGGAACCCGACGATCAAGCACTACAGATACAGTTTGACTCGAATAAATCTCGGATTACTCAGAGTCGAGGTCCTGGCGGTAGATGGAGAGGAGGAGGACGAGCTGGATGTGGCCGAGGTAATTTTGAGAATGATAGTGAAGAGCAAACCGGTCAACAGAATTGGCATGACCGAGGACAAGGGAAAGGTCGAGGAGATCGGTCAGGAGTTGAATGTTTTAAGTGTGGCAAATATGGCCACTATGCAAATGAGTGTAGATCAAGCAAGTGCTACAATTGTGGCAAGGTTGGTCACATTGCAAAGTATTACAAGACCGAGACAAAGGGGGAGACGAATCTCGTTACTGAAGTTGTTGAAGAAGAGTGTGGAATCCTGTTGATGGCAAAGAGCTCGGATGCAATGGACATGGAGAGCCCAATCCCAAAAATGGATGAAGTGATCTTGGTAAAGGATGCAACAATTGTGGAGAAGGAAAATCTGGAGAAAGAACTCAAACAAAAAGATGAAGAGATTCAGTGGATAGGAAGACTTCTAGATGAACAGAGGGTTGAGCTTGAGGAGCTAAAGAAGGCGGCTCTTGAAAAGGAAATGAAAGCATATAGCACTCATGAACCAAATAAAAATAAGGAAGAAGAAGATGAAGAAGAGATGAAGGCTGATGAGATTTCTACCAACTCGGTATGGTATCTAGATACTGGGGTAAGCAATCATATGTGTGGAAACAAGAACTTTTTTTATAAACTCACCAAGGTGGAGGCCAAATTTATGTCTTTCGGAGATGACTCCAAGGTGGTCATGAAAGGGCGTGGAACAATTCGACATATGCAAAAGAATGGACGAGTTGGAGAGATTAGGGATGTTTACTATGTTTTGGAGCTGAAGAGCAATATTTTAAGCATGGGTCAGATAATTGAAAAAGGTAATTCAGTTTTTATGAAAAATCAGGTATTGTATTTAAAGGATAAGCACGGTCGTCTAACAATCCAGGTAAAAGCAAAGAAGAACCGGTTGTATGAATTGGAGCTGAAAATCTTGGAGAGAAGATGCAAACCCGGAGTAGGATGATGCACATGGAAAGTCTAACGAAGGAAGGAAGAATTTAAGTTTATGGGGGAGTTTGTTGGGATAAACTTAAATTTTAGGGTTTTATTAATAATTTTGTTCAAATCTTATTTTATTAGTTTTTGGGTATAGTAATATTTAGTTTGATTTGATAGAGATAAAGTAGGGATACGTAGTTATGATTTTCGGTTTATCTAGGTACAATATTATTTTATGATAGATTAAACAGATTTTATTTTTAAGATAGTTGATATTTTATTTATTCCTCGTAATATTATAAGTGTTATGGCTATTTAAAGCCCTTCAATTATTGGCTATTAAACCTATTATTTTTGTGACTACTATTATATGGTTTATTGTTATATTATGGGATATTACATATTATATTTATTAAAATCAATATAGAAAATATTTTTCTAAAATAGTTTGTATTTGATTTTGTAATACTCTAAAAATTAAACTATGTACTATATTATAAATATACTAGAGAAAAAGTACAAATCTTATAATATTATAAAATATAATTTTAACATACATAAAGTATAAAATATTTATATAATGAGAGTAAAAGCAAAAATATTCCCTTTCACACGTTATTTCACTTCTATTTATATATTCTCGTGTACACTAGACATATAAAAAAAAATGCATAAGTTTAATTAATAAGTTACAGCAATCATTTTTATTAAAAAATTCAACATATGATAACTATATGGATCTATACATCAAACATATTAAACAACTTGAAATATCATCTAACACATTTGAAAGACTTGTATTACATATGTTTTATCATATATTAACATTTGATTCAATATTAAAGCTACACATTTATATATGTCACGACGAGTTAGAATACTATTTCAGCTTTTTATTACTTGATATAAATAAAGAAGATCTCTCTTACAATATAGATGTTTGTTTGGGGTGTTTAGAATCACAATTAAAATACTCATTAACACTTTTTAAAAAAGTCTTTTCAAGTTTTTGACACAAATTTATATGCATATTATCATCTTAATGTTATTATTTTTTAATATAATATTGCAAAAAATTATTTCCTAAAATTGTGGATGGTTTGTGGATGGTTTGTCTGAGCTTGACCGCAAGTCTCTTTGCTTTCAACGTTTACTTTCGAGATATTCCAAAATCCACGCTGCCAACGTTTAGATTTAGGTTGCAAACATTTTAATTTATTAAAATGTCATTTTTTTCTAGAAGATATTTTGGTAGATATTTTGGATTTTGGTACACCAACTTTATAAATAGAGTATTTCTTTCACTCCAAAACATATCATCAAAATCATTCTTTTTTCATTTTCTCTTCTCTTAGTTTCATTCTTTCTCTTTTCTTCTTCTCCCTTCTCCTACAAATATTCTGAGTTTATTTTTATTCTCTTTTTAAGAGATCCTTACTAGTTCTGAGATCCTCAAAAATTATGTTCGTGATTATGTCAGCAATTTTATCTAACCATCTTAAGGACTTATGGCTGACATCAACAACTCGATCTTGGAGGATCAAAATTTTGTTTCTAAACTGAAAGGTATTTACGAAACCACTTACATATATACAAGCTACTGTGAAAAGTAAAAAAGGTACGAAAAACTTACTGTTATCTTATTCTTTAATAATGTGAATATATTCTTAAAATTTCTTAGAAGTATGGAAAATTCACCTCCTTTAATTGTTGATGGTTATAATTATTAATTTAATTTTGAATGCCTTAAACGACGATTAAATGCTGATGTTTTATTTGAATTATTCTTGAATTTTGGTAGTCTTTGTGATCATGAAATTCTAAAAGACCATTTGAATAATGGTTGTGCGTTATCTGCATGGAATTAATGGTTAGATTATAATAAGTGGTTTAAATAAAATGGAAAGCACAAAAATCTAAGGCTTTAATATCATTAACGATTTGTGTTTAATTCTGGAAGGAATTTATTTTCCTTGAGAGAAATAATGGTACGTAGAAGTTTTTTTTTTTAACTCTTGATCATTTTAATTAAAATTCTAAAGGAAAATGATACTCGAACAACTTAATTTGACAACATTTCGACACAGCCTACGTGTCAGCATGTGAGCGGTCTACGTTTTGAGGGAAAAAGCTGCTGAAATCTGAGAAAACCTGCTTCAATTGTGACGTGGCGAGGGACGGGCACGGGCAGAGTAAAAGTTGCGTTTCAAATTTGAAATTCATTTTCGAACTTCGTAGAGAGAAGCCGCGCGAACATTGGGACGGATGCTGTGACCTAGACAGAGAGACGAGAGAGTTGGAGGTAGTGACAGAAAAGGCAAAAATGTCTGCTGAGAATAAGGGTGTGTAGGTTGACCAGCTAACTGAGGTGCTATGAAGCTGATGGAGAATGGTGAATACAGTTGAGTTAATCCCTCGGGCGTTGTAGATATATGCATTGTGTAAACAGTAATCATGTAGATAGGATGATGAGGACTCATGTCATGCGACTTGTTTGATTCACTGTTTCTTTAGTTGCTATGCCTTACAATATGCCTTAACTTTGGCTCCTTGAACTTTTTGCAGAGGTTTATCATGAAAAGCGAAGAGGTTTTGATCGTGAAGCGGGTCGTGTTATACACTATGCTTTATTTACTTTATTATGTTTTGTGTTCATTATGTTACATTGTTAACAAACATTATTAATATGCTCTTTGATTTTATTAATTTTATTTGATTAATACTTGGTATTTACTATTATAATACTGTTCAAATTATGTTGTTATTATGGTCATGATGCAAGATAGAACTTATTGTTCTATTATCAATATCATTACATGGTGTTTGTTTATTCTTAGTGTTTTGGAGGGAAAACTATCTTTGGGGCTCCATATTAGTTAGTGTTGGATTTTGGGGCAGGTATTTAATTTCAATTTTTCCTTGGCTCTTCTTTCTTCTTTGCTATGATGTTGTCGATATTTAGGTTTATGAGAAGAGTGAAGGGTGCTTGTTTTGGGTTGGTATTGAAAGCTTAATGCTTATGCCTTATACATTCTCCCCTTTTCAGAAGGATTATGAGGAAGTTAGCCCGTGCAAAAGAAGGCCCATCAAATCAACATTTGGCTAGGGGAGAAGCCTCTAGCACTGGTGAAGGTGATATGATATGTGTGATGACAAGGGAGATAAACAGTAAGTATCTACAGATGGAAAATTAATACAGTTAGTCAATCTTCACGGACGCCATATTGTGTGGAGGAATGAAAGTGTTGCAACATTTTATGGTTGTTACAAATGGATAGTACGAATGTCATTAGGATTTCTTATACTATTTGAAATTGTGAGGATTAGGTTTGAATGTACATATTTTTTGACAAATCATCAAAGAAATGTCAATAATGACCATACTCAATGGTGAAGATCATTTGCATGTCCAATAAGTGTTAAAAAAAATTCATTAAAAAACTCAATGTCATTTTGAAAGTGAAATATCTCTGCAAAAAAACTTTGCTTGAACTCCCACTTATTTGGTCTTTGCTACCAATGTTGTTCTGCTACAACGATTTTTACAAGAATGGTTCCTTGGGCATGAGTTTGATATAAAGGTTGTCATCACTGTCTAACATCAATTGTATGCCATAAGTCTTTAAAAAAAATGGTTCACTTCAAATCAATGCTTTTGCACAGTGATCCCTATGTGCAAAAACCTTGCCTGAACTCTCCACTTATTTGGCCTTTGCTCCCAATGTTGTTTCTGCACAATGAGTTTTACAAAGAATGGTTCCTTGGGCATGGAGTTTGATATAAATGTGATAATAAATGCTTGAATATCACTTGTATGTCCAATAAGTCTTAAAAAAATTGGTTCACTTAAAAATCAATCCGTCATTTCACAGTTGACCTGTGTGTCAACCCACCCCCCTCTGTGCCTGAACTCCCACTTATTTTGGCCTTTGCTCCCAGTGTTGTTTCTTCATAATGAGTTTTACAAAGAGTAGTTTCCTTGACATAGATTTCAATATAAATCATAATCATTGCTAAACATTATTGTATGGCCAATAACGATTTTTTTAAAAAAATTTGCACTAAAAATTAACGGTATTTTCTTTTTGACCTGAACTATGCAAAACCTTTGCCTTAAGCCCAGTTATTTAGCCATTGGTACCATGCAATTTTGCATTGAAGAGTTATGCAAAAAATGGTTCCTTGGGATGAACTTCGATATAAATATCATAATCTTGCCTAATATTTACCATTATCATGCTTAGATTTGTGATTCCATTCATCAACTTTGTTTGAGATCATGTGCCCAATGGAGTTGTTCTAACCAAATTCAACACCGTTTGGAAGTTATAAATTATGTTTTCAGCCGATGATCCAAACACCCCTTATAAAGTTTGTGACAATTTTTTCTCTAATATTAATTTTATATTTTCAAGTATAGAAAGTTGAAGGTATAGAAATAATTCAAATCATCAATAACTCATTAAATGGATTTAGAATCTTAAACAAAAGATGAACATTGGGACAACCTATTGCTGCACCAAATTCAATAACTGGCCGTAAAAGGTTATCATATGACGCTACAAAAGCGTACATTAACATAATTACAATTTGCTTCTCAGGAGGACCACGAAAGTCACTATTGACTCGGTGTTCAAGAATCCATATAACAATTCCAACACAAAAATGAGACAGTCGTACCACACAACGTATCTTTGTTGTAAATGGGTTGAGGAACCACCCAGAACTTGATCCGTGAATTTGTCGATAGGACGAGCGTCCTCGGACGAGCTGGACGAGCCTCCTCATGAGCGCTGGACGAGCGTACCCCTCTGGGCGACAAGCTTCTGGACGAGGTCCTCTCCAGCTGGGCGGAGAGATATCCGCTCTCTGGACGAGAGTCTCGCACGCTGGACGAGCCTACTTGAGCGCGGACGAGGATCCCTCTGGCGACAAGCTTCTGGACAAGCGTCTCCTACTGCCAGCGGGCGAGCGATCCTCCGCTCTCTGGACGAGCGCACAGCGGACGAGCTCTCTGCGCGATGGACGGAGCGTCCTCTGCGTTGCGCGCTGGACGAGCGTCCTGGCTTGCTGTTCGATTGGCGTTCGTTCTCTGGTCAACTAGCGTCCGCTCGCTGGGCGACGAGCGTCCGCGCAGACTTATTTCATCCTTCTAAGTCGCGCCCGGCGCCCCTTCTCTCGCGCCCGGGCGCGAGACTCTCTGTAAAATCGCACCCGGCGCCCTCTTTTTCGCGCCTGGGCGTGAAACTCTCGGAAGAACAACGTCCTCTTCTCGATGCCGACAGCCAAATGATGCGCTCCAAGTCTTGATAGTATCCAATCCTTATTATACTTCGAAAATAAACAAACAAAAGACATTAAAAAAACATTTTAAACAGTCAAAATTATACTTATATTCAACAATATATATTTTCATGAACAATTAACACTAAAACTTTTTACTCAAAAGCACAACAATTTAAGCAAACAAAAACAAGTAAAATTTACACCTATCACTCTCTCAGCCAAAGGTGTGTTAAGTATAAACTAATCACCCTTCATGTTTTATGCCACCAAAGATCTATAAATTGACGTACACATATAAATCTTCTGATATAGTTCCAACAAAAAATATCACAAATCAAGATTAAATTTTAACAAACAACACTAAAGACACATCCAAATCCACATCTATGTTTGGGCACCATACTGTAAACAAAGAGCTAATTAAAAAGATGTCAGCATATAAAATTGACCAAACCACACGAAAAGATGATAAAGGAAATGTGTTGTACCAGGTCCTGATGCTGCAGAGCAATAAAGCCCGATATTTGGATCATAATAAAGCCCAAACTGCTGCTATAATAGTACCTGGACATCAAATTATTGATGTCAGCACAAGCTTTTATAACAATCTTTGGTAACAGAATTCATTAGAAGAAGAAGAGAAGTGGGTACAAACCCTAAAACTTTTGCCACCTCCTTAATACCATAATGATTTTTTGTTGGTTTTGAAATTTACAACAAAGATAAATAATGTATGTATATCGACTATTTCCCAAAAATTTAAGGAAGAGAAGAAGCCATCACCCAGAAGATTCATCATACAATAATCATTTGCATGCTCCACCTGAAAGAAAAGTTTAGAACTTAGAACAATGTTAAGTAAAATAGATTGATTTCTTAATTTGCCGCTCTTTGCAGGCTTTGGCAGCTACTGGGGATCGTTAAGCAACTTACCCTCCTCGACATTTCCTTTGTCCACAACTTCATCTCCTAACTTCACTTTCTTGCCCTTTGGAAACCTAACCCTTTTTGGTCTGTATAAATTCAACAGAAAATCTCAAAATTCAGTTCCACAAGCCAATCATTACAGCCTCTAAGTAAGCCCAACAAGGGGACTCATACACACACAACATATTACCAATCCAACAAAATTACAGCAACAATGTAAGATTAACCAAAGAACATGTATACAAATCAATAACACAACAAAATTCACTTGGGAGACGTATGTACATAACCAAATCCATCCACAAACAACATCATCCATGTATTAAACATTCATTCCACTGAAAAAACAAAAAAAAAAACCAACCTTGAGTGAAGACGACCGTGTGGCGGTTGGAACAGAGACGGATTGCCTAAGGTGTGGGTGGGACTGACAACCCGGAAAACCCCTCTATTTGGTCCACCGAACAGTCCACACTCCGGCGACACTCCGGCGATGCTCCAGCGGCACTCCGACGGCACTCCGGCAGCACTCCGGGACAGGGACGGAAGCAGCTGGGACGAAACGACACCTTCAACGCCTCCCTAAGTCGCTGGGCCGGAACGGACGGAACACGATGCCGTGTCGCTCGGACTGGTCGACGTCGGACCTGCGCCGCCCCTGTGAAACGGAACGGGCTGGAGGCGTTCGATCTCTCCGACGAGGGCATTCGATAGTGAACGGCGGGCACCCGGAAGCACTCGTCTCTCTATCTTCGGCTCGTGAACCCTTT
>NW_025908103.1:0-11126 GCF_018835915.1 Vigna umbellata
TATTTTTTCTTCCACTTGTGTAGCAACAGGCTCAAGCTTGTCTTCCACTCCGGCCCCTGTTTCCAAAACTTGAGCCTCTTTCACCACCTCTCCTTCTGATTCTGTCGGAGGATCAGTCTCATCTGTGTTGCTTGTTTTGTCAATAGTTTCAGTTGATGCTTCTGGAATGTCTTCTGTCTTGGGTTGCGATTGTTTCTCCTTATCTGTTTCCACAGCTTCATTTTCTAGTTTCTGTGGTGGTGTTTCTTCCACACTGAGTTCTGTGGATGTTGCCACATCTGGCTGGGAATTGGCTGCATCATGAACTGGTTCAATATCACTGATAGTGTGCGAGGCCGGAACCACTTCCTTCTCCTCCTTTAGTTTATCTTCGTCTGCAATTGTTGCTTCTGGTGGCAGTGAATATTCAGTGTTTTGTACTGCAATAGCAGGCTCAACCTTGTGATCAACTTCTTCTGTTGGAGTTGGTGTTGAACTTTGTGCATCCTCAACCTTGTGATGGTCCAGAGTATCTTCAGCAGATTGTTCTTCCTCAACTGCAGCAAGCTCTGCCGTCACCTTATCTTCTGTCTTATTTGAAGAGGTGTCCTCAGATTTGTCGTCTCCGTCAGGCTTGTCATGCTTGACTTCATCTTCATTGGCTAAAGAAGCGATCATTTGTGCAATGCCTTCGTCTTTTTCCTTCTTCACGTATTGCTATATAATAAAGATGAAAAGGCATTGATGATTAACAAACCATGAATGTAAGTACAAATAACAAAGTATGAACAAGTAAGAAGGCGTGCCACAGAAATCACAGCTTTTTCCATCAACTCCAATCAACAACATACTTTGATTTAGTAGTAGTTCCTCAGATACCAAACTCAAAGATATAGGCACTACCTTGATTTGCACTAAATGCACATCTACACAGGACACAACTTTTTCTGACATGCAATGGCAACAATGGCGGTACCTTGATCTGCCATTTCCTTATGGAAAGGTATCTACTTATCTTGCATAACAATCTACTACAGGCAATGATGGAAAAAGTGGGGAGGCACGTTGCAAAAGTTTTTTAGCAATACACAATTTTATTTGGTTTTTGTCTTGACCACCTTTCTTTCTTTTCTATAAAAGATGTTGGATTGACAGTTTTTTATGTACAAAATAACCTTGAATAGTCTCCACATTTATTTAAACAATACCAGAACTTTAGGCTTTATATATTATCAAAATTTTCTTATTATTTACAATGTGCAACATTAACTTTATTATTACATGTGAGACATATTACTAAAGAAATATTATTCTCAAAACTTTACGACATTTTCTCAAACTTCCATGGGTTTAATATTATGAAAATTCTAAAACTTTTATATATAAGAAAATCTTTTACCAGAACTATAAATTTAGTTTAGGCAAAACACATTAAGCAGAAACATAATTAATTATTTTTTTAATTATATATTTTTTGGCCTCACTAATTTTCTAGATCCGGCTTTGGTAGATTACAGGTGTATTTTCTAGAAAAGATGTTGATCAAATTCATTTCCGTTTTCATTTTTACAAAATTTTAAGGTATGCACCTTCACCAGCCACTTCAATATTTTTTTTATATATAAAAGAAATACATGAATAATTTTATAGAACTCAAAAAATCTTCTTTGAAAGCTATTATGCAAATCCTTAATAATCAATTACGATTGGAGATGAAAAAAGAGTTTGAACAAAGTGTCAAAGCAGAACAAACTTTTTGACTCTTGTCCATGTTCATGAATGCTCTGATGAAAACAAATTCATGCGTATAACAAGTTTAAAAACAAATCACTATGTTTTTTTATCAGCAAACAAATCACAACATTTGCTGACAGTTTAGCAACTGAGTAAAGATATGAAAGCTAGATTCTGAGAAAGAATCATAAAAGAACTTAGAATTGAGGACAGATGCTACAGAAAGAAGTTGAAGATCATGATGATGTATTTGAAAAGTGAGAAAATAAAAATGAACAGACCTGATCAGTAGCAGAAGCATGATCAGATGCAGCAGTCTGAGTAGCCATGATCACCTTGGAAGTGTTTGGAGAAGTTGAGGTAGAGAAAGAAATAAAGAAAGTATGTGGTGAGAGGAATAATTTGGTTGGCAAGAACTCCTGGAAAAGAAGGAAAACCAGTTGAACTTTAGGAAGAAGAACAACTAGTTTTCCACAGAAAAAAGCAGAAACATAGATGTTTGACAGACTGTATCACATGAGCTGGTAAGGTGGTCTCAATGATTTAGGAGGATTAGGATTAAGGTGCCACTAAAGTTTTCCCATTAAAAACAAAAAAGTATAAAATAAAAAAGTTGATCACATAGCTGTGACAGTGGCAAAGTAACTAGCTTTATTGGGGACCAGATCAGTGGCAGCAAACTCATACACTTAACCTCTGAAAATGTTTGGGCCCTCTCCTCAAACCCTTCTGCTTATTAAGATTCCTGTACGTCATTAACCTTAATTAAATTAAATTTCATCAACAAATTATGGAAACCATAAATCAACACTCATATATCAGGCCAAAACCTAAGGATCCACTGGCTATTACTAACTTATAATATTATACAACTTGTTTCTTTTAAATTAAACTTCCTTTTTTGTCAGTTTTGTTCAACCAATTTCTCTTAATCATTCATAATTGTATACAAACAATGATTAAGAGAAATTATAATGTACAAATTAGTCACCTTGAAATTTTTTCTAAATAGTTATGTTCACTTGGGTCATGATTATTATTTGGATAACATTCTACCTTGTTTTTATATGTATACCAAAATCGACGGTTAAGGAAAACTGTCGTACTAATTCGCTTAAAAATGATGAAACAGATAAGCTCATGATTTGAGGTCGTGTTTTGTTCTACGTTAGGATGATAAATTTGCTTAAGTTTTCAAACTTGTATTAAGACGTACTACTTCGATGAAAATGATGCTGCCTCATTTCACTTTATTGGTGTTCGCATGTTTTGCATCATAGGGTATACCCCCTGTTCCCCCTCTTTTGCTTCGAATTTTTCTCCATCATTTTCTATTTTTTCTTTATTAATATTATATTGTTTCGATCAACTTTATGCATGCCCCCCAAAAATTAACGATTAAACGTTAGAAAAGAAAAAAGTAATACTTTCCTTGCTTGACAAACTTTTTCATAAAACTCAAGATGTTTTTTTTGGTATTATACATAGTTAGAAATAAAACAAATTTATAATATATAAATAGATACAAATTTTACTTAAATTTATTTTTATATAGAATTAAATTTGACTGAAAATTCATTTCTTAATGTAATTAATTTGGTTAGATTAACATGTATATGTTTTTGTTTGTTTGAGTCTTAACCTAATAATGTTGTGAATTTAAAAGGAAAATGAGTATTCTGAAGTGACAAGTATCATGAGTCATTGGTCATGACAGCTGCCACAGCCATGTTTTTAAAGATAGAAGACCAGTGTGCAAGAGATTTGTTGAAAAAATTATGAGTTCTCAATTCCACAAAAAATGCAAAGAAGCCCACCTTCTTTAGCTATTGAGCTGGTTCTCCTGCACATGTCCCCCCATCTTTGGAATCTTCCATTTCTGAACTCCTTCACTGTAAGAGTCAAGGTGGTCCTTCAACACTTAAGCCTCTAATTAATTTTCACGAAATAATTACGAGAGAGAACATTATGGGCAGGAACATTCATGCTTGAAAGGTATTGATTAGGTGGAAATTTATATAGAGACCCAACTTGACCATTAATTGTCTCCAAAAGAAAAAACGACTCTTCCACACAGAAAAGGAAATTAACAATTCGTTTAAGCCAGACAAGATTCATGTTTGGCCTTTCATTTCACTTTATAATGTTTTTTCGTTTTGATATTTTCGGCATCTAGAAGTCACATTTGACTTGGACCTAATTAACCAAGTTTTTCTGTTTTAAAAAAATGTTAATGGATTTTAATCTAAGTGATTTATGATGATATCTTTCGTTCACAAGGGATTCATATTTATTAAAGACTTTGTTATATAGTTAAAGCTGCCTAGTACTTGAACTATAACATGTGTTGGGTTTGATTTTATTATGTGTACTCTTTGCTTGTGATCACAAGTTTGGTGTTTGTTCGTAAAACTAAAACTAAAACTTTACACCACCAAATAATTAAACTTTTCTCCTTTTTCAATGGAGAATGCCGACGAGTGTATGTATGGATACATTTCTTTTTTCCTTTTCCTTTTGGACTCGCTTGATTTGCTTCTATATATGCCTTGTGTGAATCCTCTCAGATTTCAGTTTTTTGTGAAGTTGACAGATATTGGTGGAGCAGAAGTTAAGAAAATGATGTTACAAAAGTAGGTTATTAGGGCATGGATGAGAGATGAAGTTGTTTACACAGTAAAGTGTTGGAGTTTGGTGAAGTGAAGATGTGCAACAAAATTGGGTCAGTGTTGCTTGTTAAGGTTCATTTTGGATCCACAGCTTTTAGAGCAACTGAAGTAGATCTTGCTTTAATGGCTGATAATTATAAAGATTGTGTATTTAGCTAAATTGAGAAGCTAGTTAATGGTTTATCAATGTTGGTGGCAGTTAGATCCGTGAGATTTGATGTTTTCTTTGTTACATTTTTTTAAATTATTTATGATAAATTCGATCTTATGCATATATTGTTGGAAGAAGAAATTTAACAAAGAGATGAGATGTAAATCCAATAATATAAATATCACTCTTTATTTAAAACTTTAAGATAATAGATTAACTACTCTTTGAAACTTCTATATAACGTTGTATTTTATAAAACGATTCACAACAAATTATTTGTACAGAGAGAAGAATGATTGAGATAGGCAGAATTGTGCATGATGTCAGCTACAACACCCAACAGGCTGCATTAAATCATATTCTTGCTCCATCTCCAAACACAAACCACATCTTTTCTATTGTCGACCCAACTTCAGATATTATTTCTGTTTTGCCATTTTCATTTCATTTTTCAAAAGTTTTATCTGATAGAGAGCTTTGGGTTTGGGCCCATATGGTTTTTTGTTCGGTTCAAATCATATATAAATCGTCAAGATCATGTTACTTAGTTGCTTTTGTTTTCTGACGTTTTCTGACAAGTATATGTAGTTAAAATGTTTCAAATATTATTTTTCTACCAAAAAATGAAAATCTTATCTCAATAATAGATTGAGTTTTAGTGCAAACTTTTGTAACATGGATTATTAAAAAATCCTTTAATTGTAACAGTAAGAAAAGACTGCACATAAAAATATTACATGTAAAAATTACTTTTTATAAGGAATATTTATACATTATAATTCATCAAATATAAATATTATAATTCATCAAATATAAAAAGGAATATTTATACATACTATAATTCATCAAATATAAATATAAAAAATAGTGTGATGCTAATGTTACACGATAGTTATAGAAAATAGACATGACAATATTTTTTGTAATAAATATAATAATTTTTTATACCAAATCTAATTATAATTGATATATAAAGTGAATGCGATAATATTTTTATAATAAATTTATTTTCTACAACTGTTAATTATAAACTGTATAAAAAGTGAACGTATTAATATTTTTGTAATAAATAAGATAATTTTTAATACTTATTTTAATTATAATTGGTATAAAAGGTGGATAGATGAATATTTTTATAATAAATAGAAAAATTTTCTACAGTGATTTTAATTATAAGTGATATAAAAGTTAGTTTTTTTTTTTTTTTTTATTTTAAAACAGAGGATTCTCAAGTTCTTAATTGTCATTTTCTTATTTCTCCTTTCTCATTATTGTCTCTTCTCTTCTGTGAAATTTGAACCAAATCTCCTTCTCTTTCACCATCATGCTTGCTGTCATTTCCTGTCATCCATTCTTCCGTGATGTTGTGCAATGACTTCTACATTATATATAACTTAGATCTCGTTCATGATGGTGGGTTCTATCTTCCATTATGTGATTAATAAAATATTATTTAATATTGAGTCTTTTTTTAAGATGTATATTTCTCGATATGATATGAGTACGTTAATTAAAAGTCTATAAATATACATAAATTTTACCTAACATGGTACTTTAGAGTCTACTTAAGTATAAAGTCCTCGCATTCATTTTCTTGAATATTCCATCTAATAAGATTTTGTTTTACTTTTAACCAGAGGGGGAAAGTGGCGGAGGTATAAAAGGACTGACTGCACAATTAGTTAAAGAGGAATTGGACGACAGAATAATAACTGGCCAAGTTAGACACATACAACACATAGAAGGTTTTTTCAAAATTTGTAGTTTCTCTCTCAATCTCCATTATCAGGGAAGCCAAAAGAACAAGGAGAGACATCAATTATTTTTGTATACAACTTTATATCAATTTTGGTTTAAATTTATTCTAACTCACAACTACTCATATTTAATTCATTACACGAAATATATTATTAAGCTATTACATTTTGAATTGCAATTTATATAAGGTTAACTCACAAAATCTTAAATTATTTTGAATCAAGTTTAATGAATGTATTAGAAAGTCGGTTTAAGCTTAACTCAACCCACAAAACCGGTTTGTAAGGTGAGGTTTGCACCTCACTTATATATTATAATTTGGCCTTATCTCTAGTCGATGTGGGACTTCCAACACACCCCCTTANATTCGATCTTATGCATATATTGTTGGAAGAAGAAATTTAACAAAGAGATGAGATGTAAATCCAATAATATAAATATCACTCTTTATTTAAAACTTTTAAGATAATAGATTATAAAACGATTCACAACAAAAATTATTTGTACAGAGAGAAGAATGGTTGAGATTGGCAGAGCTGCAGCTTTGTTCTCTTGCGCAGCCCACTAGAATTGTGCATGATGTCAGCTACAACACCCAACAGGCTGCATTAAATCATATTCTTGCTCCAACTCCAAACACAAACCACATCTTTTCTATTGTCGACCCAACTTCAGATATTATTTCTGTTTTGCCATTTTCATTTCTTTTTTCAAAAGTTTTATCTGATAGGGAGCTTTGGGTTTGGGCCCATATGGTTTTCTGTTCAGTTCAAATCATATATAAATTGTCAAGATCATGTTACTTAGTTGCTTTTGTTTTCTGACAAGTATATGTAGTTAAAATGTTTCAAATATTATTTTTCTACCAAAAAATGAAAATCTTATCTCAATAATAGGTTGAGTTTTAGTGCAAACTTTTGTAACATATATTATTAAAAAATCCTTTAATTGTAACAATAAGGAAAGACTGCACATAAAAAAATTACATGTAAAAATTACTTTTTATAAAGAATATTTATACATATTATAATTCATCAAATATAAATATTATAATTCATCAAATATAAATATAAAAAGGAATATTTATACATACTATAATTCATCAAATATAAATATAAAAAGTAATGTGATGCTAATGTTACACGGATAGGTATAGAAAATAGACATGACAATATTTTTTTTTGTAATAAATATAATAATTTTTTATACCAAATCTAATTATAATTGATATATAAAGTGGATGCGATAATATTTTTATAATAAATTTATTTTTTACAAGTGTTAATTATAAATCGTATAAAAAGTGGATTTATTAATATTTTTGTAATAAATAAGATAATTTTTAATACTTATTTTAATTATAATTGGTATAAAAGTGGACTGATGAATACTTTTATAGTAAACAGAAAAACTTTTTACAGTGATTTTAATTATAAGTGATAAAAAAGTTAGTTTTTTAAATTTTTTTATTTTAAAACAGAGGGTTCTCAAGTTCTTAATTGTCATTTTCTTATTTCTCTTTTCTCATTATTGTCTCTTCTCTTATGTGAACTTTGAACCAAATCTCCTTCTCTTTCACCACCATGCTTGCTGTCATTTCCTGTCATCCATTCTTCCATGATGTTGTGCAATGACTTCTACATTATTTATAACTTAGATCTCGTTCATGATGGTGGCTTCTATCTTCCATTATGTCATTAATAAAGTATTATTTAATATTGAGTCTCGCATTCATTTTCTTGAATATCCCATCTAATAAGATTTTGTTTTACTTTTAACCAGAGAGGGAAAGTGGCGGAGGTATAAAAGGACTGACTGCACAATTAGTTAAAGAGGACTTGGGCGAGAGAATAATAACTGGCCATGTTAAACACATACAACACATAGAAAGTTTTTTCAAAATTTGTAGTTTCTCTCTCAATCTCCATCATCAGGGAAGCCAAAAGAAGAGACATCAATTATTTTTGTATACAACTTTATATCAATTTTGGTTTAAATTTATTATAACTGACAACTACTCATATTTAATTCATTACACGAAATATATTATTAAGCTAAATACATTTTGAATTGCAAATTACTTTGATATAAGGTTAACTCACAAAATCTTAAATTATTTTGAACCAAGTTTAATGAATGTATTTGAAGGTCGGTTTAAGCTTAACTCAATCCACAAAACCGGCTTGTAAGATGAGGTTTGCACCTCATTTATATATTATAATTTGGTCTTATCTCTAGTCGACGTGGGACTTCCAACACACCCCCTTCACGCCAAGGTATAGACATCTCGTGCGTGATAGTAGAAATTGGGTGGTCCGATAACGAGTGGACTCCAACTATGGCACATAGTTTATAACGAGGCTCTGATACCATTTATAAGTTGGCCTTATCTCTAGTCGACGTGGGACTTCCAACACACCCCCTTCACGCCGAGGTATAGGCATCTCGTGCGTGATAATAGAAATTGGATGGTCCGATAACGGGTGGAATAGAAGAATAGAATGCTCACTTAGAACTCGCTAGGATAGAATCAAACTATGGATCCGATAGCGGGTGGAATAGAAGAATAGAATGTCCACTTAGAACTCGTTAGGATAGACTCCAACTATGACTTTGATACTATATTAGAAAGTGAGTTTAAACCTAACTCAACTCTACAAAACCAACTTGTAAGGTGAGGTTTACACCTTACTTATATATTATAATTTGGTCTTATCTTTAATCGATGTAGAACTTCTTATAAAATGAGTTATTAGAGTGGAAGACGATTAAAAGCGTAAGAAACGGGCACTGGACAAGAATCTGACTCAATGCTTTCACTCCATTGTTTCTTATTAATATATAATGACCTTGTTTAGGATAAGAGGAAAACCATGGCCTCAAGTTTAAACTTTAAATAAACGTTTTTATTTTTTTATTTTTCTCCACATTAACTTTTTTACTATACATAAAGAAATGTTGTTTTATGATGGTTGAGTTGTAACACTGGCAAAAAAAAAGGGTCTCGCCGGGCTAATATATAGTACGGCGAGGCAGTAGAGCTCGTGAACGTTAAGAGTTACGCGGACGCCAGCTAAGGATGTAGAACATTAGCGTAAGAAACATTTTTGTGCTTAAACTAGTGTTGCTGATTTATAATAAAAAAAATAACATTTAAGTCTAACCTGTATTAGCTTAAAAGATTATTTTTAGAAGTCACCGATTAAATTATTCGAAAGTTATTTATATTAAAATTTAAAATAAATATGAATTTAACTATGAATATATAATAGGTCAATAAAAAATATATTTTAAATACTGCATGAGGTATGGGGGATAGAAAAAAAAAGATAAACTAGAGTTTATGAAAACCAAGTCTAACTTTTTATATGGTATGATATATATAAGATGCAGTGTTTATATTAATTACTTATAAGTGTATTTTACAATAATGTCTCTAAAGAGAATATATCAACAGATTTAATTGGATCAGTTTGGGCCAGAGCGTTTCGTGCCCGTTTATCTTTGGGCTAGGTTAATTTTGTTATGGATTGATAATGAATTTTTCTTCCTATATTCCATTATTATTAATCGCACTCCTATATTAATAGAAAAGATTAAAATAGTCTTCCTTAGTATATCACACCACCGATGCCTCCGTCATTATTGTTGTCTCTGCACCATCATTGCTATAGAAGAAGAAGATAATGAGAGGATTGCTGCAAGAAAACCTCTCTTTATAGAACACATTTCATGTGTTTTGGAAATTTTGTTTCGAAATATTCATTATTTAAAACTTGTTTTAGAAAATATCATGTTTTAAAAATTCTAAAAAACATGTTGTGGTAGATTTCTAAAATAGATAATCAAGAAATAACTTTTAATAATTTAGAAACTTACTTTAATCCAATAATTTATATAACAAATAAATCAAAATTATACAACCGAATTATGAAGGATTTGAATTCTTGTTGCCAAAGAATACAGGTGGCTAATGTTAAACATAAATTCACCGTTTAGAAAATTGAAAAGAAGAATTAGATATTTAATATATTTGGTATAAAGGTCAGATGAAGGCACAAGCATTCAAAACGTAGGAACTTGCACCTGCGGCGGTTTCTCATTTCTTTATGCATTTTCATATTTCAAAAATAACTTTTAAGATTACGTTTTTAACAAATTTAAAAATTTGTTAAAAATTATTCTTTTAACAGAAATCTGTTAAATTTTTTGAAAAACTTATTAGTAGATTTTGAAATTCATTAAAGAAGTTTTTAAAGGTTTTAATAGATTTTGAAAATTTCTTGAACAATTTTTTTCAACAAATTTTAAAATCTGTTGAAGATTAATTCTTGAACGGATTTTTAAACATATTAAAGCACTGGGATATAGGGGTTTTGAATTATAGAGAATAATTTTGAAATTTTTAAAAAATTTGGGGTGTAAGAAGTAACGTAGAGAGGTATAGGAAGAAACAGTCTGCACCGACTGAAGCATTTCACAAGTATGGGCTCATAAACAAGAAACAGATGGGCTTAATTCTTATTCTACGGCCCAAAACGCGCAAAGCCTATTTTTTTAAATTACACAATTTAAATTCTTATTTATAAAATATTTTTGAATACATAATTTAAGCACTAAGTTAAACAAATAAAAAAATAAATTCTAAATTTTATTATATAAAATTTAAATTATACAATTTATTCTGAAAATAATTTTTAAGTTAAAAAAAATCATATACATGGAAGTGCATGGAAAATATGGAGGTGGTGGTAGAATTTGGGTTCTGTCAGACCCAAACGCTGTTTAACCTCTTAAATTCCTGAAATTGAAGAATGAGAGAAAAATAGGGTTTG
>NW_025908105.1:8836-23046 GCF_018835915.1 Vigna umbellata
GATATTAAATTAAGAATGGGGTATTGATTCTTTTGTTCAGAATTGGTTTGTTGAAGGTGCTATCTTAAATAATATATGCTGAAATTTTCTTCCATGATAAGGTTTTGATTTAAGGTGAGAAATCTGGTACAGACAATTCTTTAGTGTGGAAACAAGTCCAGGTTTTTAATTTAATTAAGATTGGAGTTTTGTGTTTCCACTGTGACAAGGACTGTCCTTTCATCTTATAAAAGACGAACTTGATGAAGAGTCTTTACAATTCAAAAGACCTATGACAAGGTCAATGAGCAAAAAGTGGAAGAACAAATCTCATTTAGGCTCATGATGCTTCATAATGATTGGAATTCAAGGGACATGAAGATCATAACTTGGAGCATAATTATATAATAGTTTAGACAATTAAAAATATTCGCAATTTTCTTTAATGGCAAATATTTTGTTTTTTTTTTTAATTTTGAATTATTTATAGGCTTAATGTCTTTGGGCTTTCTTTTGAGATTTCTTAGGTACCTTAAACATGAGTGTTGCTCCCTTCACCACCCAAGGTGTTCCCTGCACCTCTCCATTATTTTCTTTTATTCCAAAAATACTCTACACCTCCCCACTATCTTTAACATAACTATCCTATACACCTCCCCACTGTTTTTAGCAATCTCTCTCTTTCTCTCTCAGTATTGATGGAGCATTCACATAGCAACTCCACATAACCACACTTTGAAGATGAATCAATCAAACCCGTTCTCAACAGTTTTCACCGTCGGTTCCGCTGGCATGGCTCCTGTCACAGGCCCCGACGACTTCTATAGGGAGTTAACTTCCTCATAACACCGTCACACACACACACACCCAACATTCCACCCATGCTCATCACATACAATTAAAACCACAAGGTTTTCATCTCGTTCTACGTCATCTCCTCTTTTCCCTCGAAGTCCATGCAGCCCCAAGGACAACCCTACCTGTGCCTCGCCAAGGCTTACCGTTAGTCTAAACTTTTATTCCTCAATCCAGTAACCATAACCTTACCTCTCCTTCTCCATCACCAATGGAACTACATCAAGCATCAAACCAGCAGGTTCTCCCAAGCCCAAAACACGAGTATGGAACTTGTTCACATACCAACTTCCCCAACCCATTTCTCCTTCCTTCATGCAACCCGTGGCTACTCTGTTTACCCCCTCCTATCCTACTAAATCTTCACCCAACCTTCACTATATCCCCTAGTGTTTGAATGCCTTGTGCTTAAATAGTAATGGCCTACAGGCTGTGAAAGATAGGAACTCTTTGAGGTGTTTTGTGAAAGTGTTTACTTCTAAAACATATTTGCGTGCTCTGGCTGGGGACACACATGCGTCTTTGTCTAGTGGATTGCAAAACTATGCGATATCCATCAATGTTGATATCTGTGCACCAAAGTTATCATCCGTTTAAGAAACTAAAGGATATTCACATCCGTTTAGACTGAAGGGCAAAATAAGAATGTAGAGGTACAGGAAGCGGTATGTGGTGGTGGAGGGAGTAACTCCCCTTAAACATTTGTGCCTATATATAAGGGCACCAAATACATTGCAGACACTTTTGAGTCATAATATATGTATTTGCATTTTTGAAACAAGATTCTCTTGTTCTTGGTTTAGAACTCTGATTTTTATCAAAGAATAACATCTGTGACAAATTTTTCGTGACTTATCAATCTGCTAGATTATGAAATCTCCATCTCTGTTTTATTCCGCGTTCTTTTCTGATTTATTTTTATTGTACCCCTTGAGGATTCAAATTCAGAAAAGATCGTACTCTTTCCTGGACATATCATTTTCCTGGACAGGATCATATCACATGATAGTGTAGAATTAGAGAAGTTAAAACATGTCCGACCATTTACATGCAAAGGTAGTGGGTTTTCTTGTCCTTTTCAATTCGGAAAATTGACAGCACTTAGTGCAACCTCATATTTTTATAAACTGATTTGGACAGCGTGTATATCAGCTCACGGTGCTAGCAAAAATTGCATTCTTTGAACCATGGTTATCCTTATTAAAATAGATTGGTTGGAGGGCTATTCATATAAACTGTGTGAAATAGTGTGGCTGTGTGCTTGTATTTATGATGTAATGGTAATTGGAATTGTTATATTATTAGTGATGTGTTAGTATTAGAAATTAGATTTAGTTGCATCTTTTTTTAGTTCCTGCTATTATTGAGTAATCTTTATTTTAGTGTTTTAGAACAGAGTGGTTAATTTTTAGCAGTTGCAGTAGAATAGTTTTTCTCTTAATTCTGTTTTTACTAACTTAGATAACAACCCCACTTTTTTTAAGGTTTAATGAGTCAAGATATATCTACATTTTGATCTAAACTAATTGTTCTTGCTCATTTTTAGCAGTAGTCCATTCCATGGATGTACAATCAAAGTACTTCTTTAAACTAATTTTTCCTTTTTTTCTCAAGTTACTCTTCATGGTTTAATACAGATGAAGTATCCTTCGACGAATTTTGGTATTACATGTATTTGGATCTTATTTTCTTGATGGTTCAAAACTAGTGGCTAGAGTTCATAATGTAGCTTCTAGATATTATGAATCACAACTAAAATAATAAACTTATCTATGTGTATTTTGTTTTACTGTGTTACTTGCTTTTTTCATATTCTGGAGGAGGGGTTTCAGGTGTTTGTAATGTATTTTAATTATATATTATTTTTCTTTTTTGTAATATTTTTCTAGTTGCAGATGTTAACAATATCATGACAATCAAATTATTGAAGTTAGAGAAAATTGATGTTTACATGTAATTAGTACATGCTTATAGGTTATGTTATGGTTGTACATGCTTATAACTACTTATATATGTTATGGTTGTATATATTTATCTTATATGTTATGGTTGTATATATTTTAAAATATTATTGTACCAATAGTTTTATTCATATTAATGAACATTCTTTTTGAGACCTTTGTCATATTTTTCTCAATATTTTTATTTTTTTGTATATAATATAGAACTAATAGACAGCACATGTTTGTATATAATAGAACCAATATTTTATATTTTCGTTTCAAAAAATATTTTGTATAGTATGAAATATTTTTTTCTTAAAATATTTTTTTTAATTTATACCAATACATAGTGCTTTTTTAAAAAAAGTTATCTATTGTCAATCACCACTAGATAACGCTTTTTTGAAAAAATGTTATCTATTTGGTTGCTGACAATATATAATGTTTTTTTAAATGAGCATTATGTATTGGTGGCTGATAATAGGTTTTTTTAGAAGCACTATCTATTAATAGATAGCCCATATTAGGGATGACAACGGGTCAGGTCGGACACAGATAGTATCTACCCGCACCCAACCCGCATGAAGAAAATGTACTTGTTACCCGTCCCTTTACGCGCCGAATATCGGCATAAAAAAAAATCTGCGAATTTTTTTCAATCCACGAATACCTTTTAAATACTCGTTTTCAACCCGCAAATATTTAAAAAAAAAATTATTTTATGATTTTTTAAAAAAGGTTCAAATTAAACTGAAAGAAAAAAAATAATTTTCAAAAACAAAATTGGATGCCCAAATCCTTTATTTTCAGAAATGAAAATGGACAAAACCCCAAATCACCTTTTTTTATTATTTTGTTTTATGTTTGAAAATGGGTCAGGCCTAAACCTTTTTTTTTTTTTACTTTTTCTTCCATAAGCAAGAAAAATCATAGAACCCTTTCTTTCTCTTATTTTTTAGAAATGACAAACCCTAAGTTTCTTTTCTTTCTAGAACTAGAGAAGTTCTCCACGATAGCTTCCTTCTCTCACCCGTGTTGGTCTTTGGATTACACTGTTGCGTCCGGTTGTTGTATCACGTCCATAACCCATGGTCATTCCTTCTTCTTCAATTCTCTTCCCATTTTAAACTCATAGAACAGTCTCTTCTCCCCACCGCCACTAACACCAAATTCCACCAGATCTGTAAAAAAGAATAACAAAGCGAGAACCATCTTCACTTAAGTAGATATGGAGATAACAACCTCCTCTTTCACCTCTAATCGCTCCGTCGCCACCTCACGAACTAGCAATCAAAGTCACAAGGCCCGATCTCGCTTTGTTCGCCATTGTCCCTGCCTCGATTTCACGCGGAATGGAACGCACGTTGTATTTGGATCGAACATCTGTTTAGAGTGGCACTTTCATCAGCACGCGATGGACTAGAGGAAACCCTAGGATTAAACTTCATTTTCTTCTCTCCTTCTATGACGACAATGCGAATGAAAGTCGAGTGCATGAAAAAAACAAATGAGATTTAGGGTTTGCTATTTCTTTCACGGCAAAGAGAATACAACAATTGGTTAGAAAATAATTTAAAGTAAGAAAACCTAATGGGTATAATTGTAATTTTAATTTTCAAATGGGCAGCGGATATCTACGAGTACGAGTATTAAATACCTGTAGTGGATTTTACCCGCGAATATCTGCGGGTGCAGGTTTTTTTGCAATCCCTAGCCCATATATAGATAGCACTTAAAACACGCTATCTATGATAAAAATAAGCCCTATCTATACACTATTTTTTAGTTGTGTTATTCAAATGTTGCATATGTATGTGTGCAACCCTTTTATGCCATAATCAAGGACTTTCTCCCTTTGAACCTAAACATGTTATACTATGACTAAATTCACATTCAATGTCAATCAAATAGATATTATTATGCCTAACACCTTGTAATGCAATATAAGAAGAATCTTTATAATAAACAGTACATTTATGACTTTCAAAAGTTACCTTGAGATCTTTATCTCATAATTGACTTATGCTTAGGAGGTTATGCTTTAGTCCTTCAACATATAGCACATATTTGATTATCAAGGTATTTCTTCCTCCAATATCTTCGGTCCGAATTATCTTCCCTTTGTTGTTGTCCCTATATATCACAAATCCTTGCTTCTTTTTCTCAAAGCTTATGAACCTTCTCTTGTCACCCATCATGTGCCTTGAACATCCACTATCAAGATACCACAATGACTTCTGTGACTTTGAAGATTCTTACAAAACAATTTAAGCAAGAATTTAGGTCCCCAATCTCATTATGGGTCCTTGGGGTTAGTATAAGTTTGGAAAATCAATTCACAAGTTTGATCCAAACATATTTTCCATTTGGTTCACAAAAATGCTTAATGTTACACTTATTTGAGGTGTGACCTTGTTTCATACAATAAAAGCAACAAATATTATGCAGTTTGGTTTTTATAATTGCTCCCTATTCAACCAAAGTCTATGTGTTCTCCTATTTTGATTTTTCTTAAAATGCACATTTTTGTTTTTAACTGAGTTCTTCCTAACTTCTTTTTTCATACAAGATGCAGATTGAGTTGCTTTTGCGAGCAAGTTTTCTAGAATGTCAATATCAAACATATGACTCTTGCATGAAAAACATTAAGCAAGATTATTCACAATAGTGGACTCTTTCCATTCTAGATTACAATTTTTTATTTCTCAAAATCACTTCTTCATCTAAGGCCTTTTCATACTTGATTTTTTAATTTCTCATGTGCAACATCCAATTTTTTAGATTCATTTAATAGTTCAAGAAACGCTTTTTGCAAGTTAATTTCACTAGTTTCAAAACTAGAGCACTTTACTTGGCTTACAATTTCATCAAGATCGACCATCAAGCATAAATTAACTTCTTCATCTGAGCCACTTTAGCTAGATGAGCTAGAGTCATTTTCTTCCCAAGCATTGTATGCTTTCTTCTTGTTTTGAAACTTCTTCTCTTTCTTTTCCTCACTCTTTTCTTTTTTAGGACAGTCTGCCTTGACATGTCCTCTTTCTCCACAACCATAACACTTGTAGCTTGAGGAGGATCCTTGATTATCTTTCTTTTCACTTCTAAACTTGTCCTTACCCTTAGCTTTCATGAACTTGACAAATCTCTTCATGAGGCTCATGTGCTCATTATCATCAGAATCATCTTCAACTCTGTTGCTCTTTTCGTTAGAGACTCAAGTTTTGAATGTCAAGGTTTTCTTCTTTCCTTGGTCTTCTTCTGTAGTTAATCTATTGAGCTCAAGCTCATGCTCACGAAGCCTTCCAAACACTATCGCCATGGACATTGAAGATAGATTTATTGACTCTGAGATTGTGGTTGGGCTATCAAGTCTTGTCCAAAGATTTTAGGATTTTTACATTTAGTTCATTAGTGTCAAAAGTCTTACCCAAATTAGTGAGATGGTTGACAATATGAGTGAAGCGTTTTTGCACATCGGCTATGGTTTCACTAGCCTGCATTTTGAACATCTCATATTCTTGTATCCATGCATTCTTCCTGGCGCACTTCACATCGATAATACCTTCATTAGTTTCTCTAAGTACTTCCCACATTTCTTTAGTTGTCTTACAAACTAAAATTCTATTGAATTCATCAAGCACAACAGTAGAAGAAATAATATTTCTAGCCTTAATGTTAAATTGTGCTCTTCTATTTTTCTCAGCAGTCCAAGACAAATATGGTTTTTCTTATTCAATACCATCAATAATTCAGGTTGGAATAAAAGTACCATTTTCAATAGCTTCCAAAATGCCTCTGTTAATAGACCCAATAAAAATTTGCGTTCCGACTTTCCAAAAAGCATAGTTATCACGAGTAAAAAGTGGTGGTCTATTGATGGATGCACCTTCACCATAAACTTGGTTATGCTCGACCATTTTCGTAAAATTTGAAAACCTATCAAATTAAGCACAAATACTAATTGTAGAAATTGGTATTGCGCAACAAAACAATTTTAAAGAGCATGATAACGGACACACAGAATTGGTTCTTTTAAAATTTTATCTTTGCTTTAGGACTTTCGTCGAAAAGTTTATAACAAAAAAATGTAGAGATAGAAAAAAGCACACACAGAATTTCTATCATGATTCGAATCAAAAGATTCTACGTCCAATCGTTAATCACTATAAAAGAGTAATTAACTTTTCACTAAATATCACTTTAAGATTACAATATGTGTAATGAAATAATGAGAGCAGAAAAAACATTTCTTCGAAACATAAAAAAACCAATTCAGTTAACTTGAGAATTGCTTGCACTTTAGACACACTAAAACCAAGATTCTCCTTTCATAAGACTTGATTAAGCTTAGACTCAAACCACTCACATTAAATAAAAAATAAATAAAAATGGGATGCCCTCTCCCCTCTGTAATAAATGTAAACAGATGACATTCTTTCTTTTCCCCCTTTGATTTACCTCACAGCTTTACGTGACCTTCTCTCTGTTAACCTCGCCTTTTGCTTTCACTGATTTTCTCCAGTTCACAGTCATTGCTCCTTATTCAACCTGAACTTAATTCCTTTTAGTTTGCTATTTTTGTTTGATATAGATTATTCCTTGAGAGATTTTTTTTTTTCTTTTCACAGTGAAAGGATAAAATGCACATGCTTATGTCACTAAGTCATTAAATGTTACATTATCTTATAATTTCTTTATCTTTTATTTTTAATTTGTATTAATTATAATAATAGTTTTCATAGATAAAGTATTCTGCAGCTATTTACTGTTATATATTTGTCATTTGGTCTAATGCTTATATGTATCCACTTGTTTATCAACTTTCATATATATATATATATATATATATATATAAGTAAATGCTTGTATAATAGTTCAATCATTTTAAATTTTTGCATTTATTCATTCCTACTTTCAGAATTCAGTGTGTTTTTTTCTATTGTATATACACCACATACATTTATATATAACTAAATGTGTATATAATTTTGTAGTATAACATTATTATATTGTTATTAGTTAATTAGTTTTGATTTCCTGTATATTTATAATTGTTATATTTATATGTTCATAATTTATTCTAATGGATTCATTATTATTTCTAATAATAATTTCTTTTATATTTATAATTATTCTCAAATTATAGAAATTATTTCTTATCATTACAATATTGAAATTTATATGAAACTATGATTTCTTGGATGGTTGCATTTAACTCATATTGTCTAATTATTGAAAAGCGGTTGAATATTCTTTTAATTATAAAAGATGTCAAGTTTATTATTACTAATATTTGTGCGAATAATTAACTATTATAGTTGTAATATATTAATAGTCTACTTAAATTACTATTTTTTTAAAACAAATTAGATGATTAAATATACAATTAAATTTTAAAAGTACTCATTTTTAAAATTACGTGATTAAATGTATAATTAAATTTTATAAATATTAAGGTTGTATAATGACAGTAGAAAACGAATCTAAGCTCATCATGATTATTATTAGAGTTAAATTCACTTGAGTTTTTTTTTGGCCTTGGCTTAATTTGTGTATTTGTTCATCAAGTGCTGACATGAGTTTGTTGTGTTTTTATTAGGCCCTTTCAGATAGTATTTCTATGGAATTAAACTGAAACTAAACCTAAAAGATTCATAAAATATTTTTAACCATTGTCTATATCACATCTACACTTAACTATCATAAGATGTCAACATATACTTCATTTTATTTGATTCCATCACCTTTTTTTGAGATAAAAAACGTTTGTTCTATTAAACCATTGTACTAATATTTTTATAAAAATTCCTAATTTCTTTTATCTCTAGTGGCAGTGGTGTGGGTGAGAACTGACAATGTGTTTTGCAGCACTATATACAATTTCTAATTTTATTGAATTGAGACTATAAATACATCACAACCCTCTTCACATGAATGCATAAAAAGTTAAGCATTATATACAAAAGCTTCCCAACCATGAAGACCATTGTTTTCCTATTTTTTGCTTCTCTTTTCTTTCTTGATACTCCAACTATGGCTCTTGACAATGCAAAGGTATTTTCCAGTTCTTATATACGTTTTCTATTTTCATGGTGATGATATTCCACTCTAATAAGAATTCTTCTCTCATCGTGTAGTTTACTGGAAGCTTGGAACCCTCTGCAAATTCTCCCACACCCTATCAAAATTCATTCAAGATAGGACTTCTGTGTTTAGTGATTTTTGTTATCTGCTTATTAGTAGCTGTAATACGGTATATGTATAGAGTAGGTGAAGCTGTTCATCCTGCTGGAGATATAGAAATGAATAATATCTAGAGTATAAAAATCTCTACGATGTAGTATAACCATTAATGTGGAGATATGTCCACAAGGAAATAAATTTTATATTATGGCTTAATATTTTTCAGGTTTTTGTTATAACCTTTATAGTGTTAATATTTTTTCAGGTTTTTGTTATAACGATGTGTTGCTTTTCTTTATTATGGGTATTCACTGTTGCACGGGTGCTTGTGCATAAACGTGTTTATTATTGTCTCTGCTGTTTACTTTTTTTTTCTTTGTTGGTCATAATTCACTTGGTGTATGGTGAATTAAAGTTCAATTCTATAATAACTTAAACCATGTTTTACTCTTCCTTTTCAATTTTTACTACGAGGTTGTGTTTAAATGCTTCTTAACAGATTGAATTTCTGCATTGTCTATAATTAAATATTATAAATGTTGTTATTTTAAATTGACACCAATTACTATCTTTCTCTACTATTGTCCAATTGTGTGACCTGAGACTATATTGCCCCGTTGAGACTCAATTATTTTCCATATTGACATGTTCGTGTATGTTGTTCATTAATGTTGTTATGTTGGAGTTCTAGAAATCATATGAGAAACTCTGTTTTGTACCCTGAAATGTAAAATGGGGTAATCTAGTTTCACATTTCAAAAGAATTATGATGTTTAACATTATTATAGCTCTTTGTTCCGCTTATTGTACTGGAAGTATATTGTATTAGATGCATTGTGCGAGTAAAATGGGAGATAACATAACATATTATAAACTTGGACGTGTTTAGTTTCTAGACGAGTGGAATGTAAGGTTATAGGAGATTAAAGAGTACATATTACCTTGTATTTCATGTGAATATACCTTTTTATAAATGTGGTTAGTAGCTATATTTGAACGAGATTGTGGTTTGTATGAGCATTTCATGTGAATATACCTTTTTATAAATGTGGTTAGTAGCTATATTTGAATGAAATTGTGGTTTGTATGAGCAGTTATTCCCTTTGTGAGTCTAGTATGTTTGGTATTAATGTTGCTAAGAGTTTAAAGTGTAGAAACTAATTTTTCAAAAACCTTAATCGTTACACATGCATGATTTATTCAAAACATAATAGTTCCGAAAGTCTTATCTAATTACATTATTTCAAAAGTAATTAAAATAATTAAAAAAATAAAACAATTATAATTACATTTTTTTCAAAAGTGTATACCAAAAATACTTTTTAAAGAAACTCAAATATTTTCCCGTCATCTTACGAATCTATGCCTCTAGAACATCTGCAATATCATTTGCTCAAGTATATAAAACATTATACGATCATCAATAACATCCTTCACAAACACACAATACAAACACATACGGAGTAAGCTACCGATAAAACAATCATAATAACCAGATATAAACATACAGATTATATCTACAATAATCAAACACCCCATACATATAGGTATTATTAATAAAATTCCTATTCGTCTAACATAACTGATGGAAGCACATCCAGGCATCATGCTAGGACAACTTCTCTCAAAACAAAGCAGTAGTGGAATGAATATAATGTCATGGGGGTTTGGTACATTGAAGGTGTTTGATGAAAGTGTGATTGAGGAAATGATGACTGTATGAAGCCTCTAAGCTCAAAAGGTCTTCCTATAATAGAAGGAAGTTAGAGAATAGGAAGTTAGAGGACACTGAAAGAATAGTGATACAAAATCTGACCCAAGAGTATAAGAAGCTAGAAATAAATTTTGTAACATTTCATTATACTTCAAATTTTACAATGAAGAGGTGAAATTGTTCATCTGTTGGGGATATAGAAATGAATAATATCTAGAGTATAAAAATCTCTACGATGTAGTGTAACCATTAATGTGGAGAGATATGTCCGCAAGGAAATAAATTTTATATCATGGGTTAATATTTTTCAGGTTTTTGTTATAACCTTTATAGTGTTAATATAAAATTATATTAAATATTATAGTATGAACATAAAATTATAAAAGTGAATTCGATTTTTTTATTAATTTATATTACTAAACCATTAAATGTTAAATAGGAAATCAAATTATTTCAAAAAAAAAATATTAAAACAAATAAATAACCAATTACTATAAAATAATTGAAAAGAATACTTGCTCAGAAAAAGTTTATAAATAAATAAATAAATAACTATTAATTAACAAAGATATATAGATCCATTTTTCTTTGAAACTTGTCTATTTAAAATTACTAAAGCCACAGTCTCTAAATTTATGGGCGTGATTTTCTTAAAGCAATTCCTTATTAGTAATTTACAGTTCACATAATGATATTTTCCATAATTCTTAAATTCTCTCCCCCTTGCATACTTTGCAAAGGTTGTATGCAAGTTCTTCGGGAATAGAAATTGACCATCAAAAATCCTAAAACAATTAAACATTTTATGATGAATGTTAATAAGTCTGGTATAGCTCGGCAACACAGCTCGATAGCACAGCTTGGAAACACAGTCCAATAGCACAATTCGGAAGCACATCTCGACACTGCTAGGCAGTATAGCTTGACTTTTATAGTCGTTGTTCTCAATTTTCCATTTCTGTTTTTTTTTTTTTTTAATTTTTCTTTCTTGTTCTAAATTAACTTTCTCTTCTTCCTCTAATTCCTTTTTTCCTTCTTCATTTTTTTTTTACCTTGGTAACCTGGTACCTCATGAAATGTTGTTGCATCACTCAACCAAGAAAGATATGATCAGAGTCACGACAATGAAGAGAAAAATGTACGAGAGAAGAAGAACATTTTGAAAATATTTCCTCGAAGCCATTTGTTCTGTCATATTGAATAAGTTCAAAATTTTCTTAAGGCTATGAGAAAAAACTCTAGACCTTGCAAAGTAGACTAAAGTTCTACTTCACATCGAAAAATTATCAACTCTTAAGAAGTCAACTTCTTGGTCCAATGGTCATCTTACTAGACAAGCTATATATATGTAGAAGAAAGCTTAAAGAGAAGATATAGTTGATGAAAAAGTGCATAATAACATAAGAAGAGAAGCAATAAGAAAAGAGAGAAAAGAAAAGCCCAAAGTATTCTTACATCGTCTAACGCTCAATATCTTTTGAGAGAGAAATTTTTGTAAAGAGAGAAACACTTTCAAGTGTTATAGATTGTATTGTATTTGAACCCACATCCTCTCATTGAGTCATTCATCTGTATCTTGTACAAAATTCATTTTTGGATTTGTTTTAAGTTTTAGAGAGAATTCAAATACTTGGTTGTTTAGCTCAAGTTGAGTTGAACGTCTAAAGAGTTGTTTAGGGTTAGATCTTTGAGAGGCTACACTTGGTCTAGTTAGGTTGACTAGGAAACCAGTAGTGGTGCTGATACTCATTGTAACCAGGAGTGATGAGAATACATGATAAGATCCTAGACAGGAAAAACTCGTGTAATCTTGGAAAAGATTAGTAAAACTTCATAAGAGTTCTTATGGGAGAATTTGATGCAACTCAGGTTGAGTGAACTAGTATAAACATTTGTGATTTATTGCTTCTCGATCTAGAACATTTTCCATTCACTCACAGTATTAAAACATAGCGTCCAATCATCTTAAAACTTTTGCATATCATCTTTACAAACTATTAGACACTGATTTACGAAGAAAATTCTAAAACACTATTTAACCCCCCTCCCTCTCTAGTGTTTTCCCTATAATTTCAACAACATGGTCATATTAGCATTGGTAATGATGGATCAAGCTCTTAATGCATATTAAGGTATGATTGAAGCTTGGTTAAACCGACAACACCTAAATTTTAAGGAGGATCCTTGATTCTTTTTTTTTCGTAATCTTTGTATTTTTCTTTGTTCTTCATTAACTTTGTGAGCATTTTTATCAATTGGTCTAGATCTTCGCAATCAAAATCATCATTGTCTTTGACACATTTACTATTGAGAATCTCATATTTAAAAGCAATGTTTCTTTTTATTCCTCGATCCTCTTCTTCTTTCAACATTTCAAGTTCAATCTCGTGCTATCTTAATTTACCAAACAGAGCCGCCATAAACATAGTTGCAAGATTTTGTGACTCTATGATGGCTGTGACTTTTGGTTGTCATGTCTTGTTCAAACATTTTAGAATTTTAATTATTTAACTCTTCAATGTCAAAATTTTTACTTAAACCAGATAGTTGATTGATGACGTGTGTAAAATGATTTTGCACATGGTGTAAAATTCTTACTTAAACTGGATAGTTTATCCGGAACATCTCATATTCTTTAACTAAAGAGTTCTTTCGAGCACACTTAACTTCATTTGTGCCTTCATGAGTTACTCTTAAAATTTCCCACATTTCGTGAGTGATTTTACAAATATAAATCCTATAAAAATCGTCAAGGATTGAAGTAGATGAAATAATATTTCTACTCCTAACATCATATTGAGCCCTTTTTTCTCATCAACAGTCCATTAGGCATATGGCTTAGGTTCCTGCATGTTATTAACAGTAATAATAGGAATAAAAGAACCATTTTCGACAACATCCCAAATACCAATATTGATAGACTCTAAAAATATTTGCATTTTTATTTTCCAAAAAGCATAATTTTTCCCAACAAAAAGTGGAGCTCTGTCAATTGAAGCACCTTGTGCAAATGTTTTGATATTGTCCAGACATTTTCGTCAAAAAAATTTGAGTAACTATTACAGAAAGCTTTGATACCAATTGTTAGAGAGGTGCAACAGAATGGTTAGCGTGTTTGGACAAAAATCAAGATGACGACGTGAATTGATTTCTTGTGCTTTAAAAATATTTTTTCTTTTCTCTTTATAAACTTTACTTAACAAATAATATCAACAACAATAAAGAGTGCGGGGAAAAAAGATTTTCCCAAGTAATTTTATACTGGTTCAGATCCCAATGATCCTATGTCCAGTTGTTAATCCCAAATAGAGATTAACTTTCACTATCACAAAAACAAATAAACAATTACAATCACATAGAAAGACAAGTTTAAGGGGTTTAGAAACACCTCTCTTGTTACCCCAAGAGATGCTAATCACTTCCCCTGAAAACCACAAGGGATGAACACCTCCTCTGAATTATTCACAAAGGATGAATACTTCCTTTGAATCTTCACAAAGGATGACAGGTTTCACTTAGCAGCAACAACAACACTC
>NW_025908106.1:0-25377 GCF_018835915.1 Vigna umbellata
TATATTGATATGGAGATATATGTATTAGCTAATGAAATCACATTAGTTTTTCGATAAAAGTATCAGTAAGCATTACTCAGTGCTCACCGACCCATGTCATCCCCAATAAAATAACATATAAAATAAGATGAGAGTTTTTATTAAAAAAAATGAAAGGATAAAATTATAAAAATGACTATGTACCCACATGCATACCTCGACACTATATCATTAGATTAATAAATTACTAACCACGGACTACAATTTAGCCATCACTTCCAAACAATTTAATTGAAAAAGATTCTGAAATATTCCCTCTAGTGACGTTTTCTTGTTTTTATTTTTAGCTAGTGTTACGGTACGATGTTTGCTCTTAAAGAAAATTCCACTTTACGTCAAATATATGTCTACTCATTCTCTGCAGGAGTATTTTCAGATGTTAGTTTCTTTTCGATTTCGCGTTATTCATTTTTTTCATTCTTTTTAGGGAACATCTTTTCCAACTATCTCTTAAATTTTCCATCATTCTTTCTTTATTTCACTTCTTATTTTGGTTTTTATTTCGATTTTCTTTTTTCCTACCTCTGACCTCCTTTCTTAATCTTGTTGTCGACATCCTTCTCCTACTTATATTATTGCTTTCAATATCTTTGTCTCGATATCCTCCAATGGATGGATACCTCGACACTATTATACAATATTTAATTTAATTTTCGTATTATTTTGTAAACGAAAAAAAATATTGTTTTTTCAACATGATTCAGAATATTAGAATCGCACAGCTATCTATAGGCTATATTCTATCTTGACCCGCCTGGTTCGCGTTTTTTGCATGTCTATTTTTTTATGTATTAATTCATCGATCCATGTGCTCTTCTGAACAACACTTTGTGTCTTTTAAAACCTCAGTTTTAGATTCATTGAACATTGCACAAACTCAATACTCAGCTCAGAGCAGAAGAACAAAATCCAGAATGACCAGCGAGGCCGGACAAGTAGTGTGTGTTACCGGAGCTTCCGGTTACATTGCTTCCTGGGTCGTCAAGTTTCTTCTACAACGCGGTTACACCGTGAGGGCCACCGTTCGCGACACAAGTACGTGTTTTTCTTTTTTGTTTTCTATAGATTTTGTTTTCGTCGGTGAATATTTGTGGTGATCATTTGGAAGATTAAAGATTGGATAATGTGTGATGTGCAGGTGATCCCAAAAAGGTAGATCACTTGCTCAGCCTTGATGGTGCGAAGGAGAGATTGCATCTCGTCAAGGCGAATCTTCTAGAAGAAGGTTCCTTTGACTCTGCCGTTCAAGGTTGTCACGGTGTGTTCCACACTGCGTCTCCCTTTTTTGACAATGCCAAAGATCCGCAGGTTTGTTTCGATTGCAATTCGATTTGTTCACTTGTTTTATCTTTGGCTGTATAATAATTTGTTTTTGCTTTATGTATTTCAGACTGAGTTGTTGGATCCAGCTTTGAAGGGGACTCTGAATGTTCTGAAATCGTGCGTGAAATCAAAGACGCTGAAACGCGTGGTTGTAACTTCTTCTATTGCTGCAGTTTCGTTCAACGACAGGCCTAAAAACCCTAATGTAGTGGTTGACGAGACTTGGTATTCTGACCCAGAATACTGTAAGAGAAATGGGGTATGTTCCTTTTCCTCTAATAAGCTTTCATTACATGTTACTCCCTACTATAGTTTGGCATGCATGTTATCTGACCTTGTTCTTCACATTTCTTGATATTTCTTTTGTATGTTTTAGATATGGTATAACCTTTCAAAGACTTTGGCCGAAGAGGCTGCCTGGAAATTTGTAAAAGAAAACAATATTGACATGGTTACAATGAACCCAGCATTGGTTGTTGGACCTCTCCTGCAACCAGTACTTAACACTAGTTCTGCTGCAGTTTTAAATTTAATTAATGGTAATTTCTATTTATTTTTATTTGATCTGTCTGCTTCTTTATTACACTGTATTTTTTTTCGCTGAACTATTCCTAGAAAATTGAAGAACTGTTACATGGCCTTGATACAGGTTCACCAACATTTAAAAATGTAACTTTGGGATTTGTGGACGTGAGAGATGTTGCACTTGCACATGTTCTAGCATATGAGAGTGCTTCAGCCAATGGAAGATATTTACTAGTTGACAGGGTGGCACACTACTCAGACATTGTGAAGATTTTACGTGATTTATATCCATCATTGCAACTTCCGGAGAAGTGAGTATAATTATTTTGACAGTTTCAAGACTGCATACGATTCATGTAAATCTGAACATAAGTCCCCATCTGTTGTACCTTACTATTTGGTGCTTTGTTTACTTGCTTGAAATGCATTCAACGTTTGTGATCTGAAACTATACAAAACCTTAGATTATATAGGCTAAAACGGTTTTTGCACTAAACTAGGCATATTTGTCTATAATATTACCGAAATGGGCAAATTCAACCAAATTTACCGAAAATGGGAAGTCTGGGGGCCCAAACGACTTCAAATGAAGAAGTCGTGCCCCCCTGCACGACTTCACACTGTTCATAGTCAACAGTGTGTGAAGGTCGTGCACCCAAAAAACAAAGAAACGAACTTCAAGACACTTGTAATCGATTACAAATTTTGTAATGTAATCGATTACAGTAGTGGTTGAAAAATCATGACCACCCTGCACGACTTCAAATTGGTATTGCCCACCAAAGCACTGGTAATCGATTTACAAAACAGTGTAATCGATTACCAGTGTTGTTTTTGGTGCAAGGCAGAAGAGGACGCTCGTCTAGGAGACAGAAGCGGACTCTCGGTCAGGCAAAGAGGACGCTGCTCCAGCCAGGCGAGAGATAACGCTCGTCCAGAAAGTAAAAGAGGAGACGTTCGTCATTCTAGCTAAGAGGAGACGCTCGTCGATATATGCGGTCAGTGGACGCTCGGCAGGGCATTGACGCTCTCCATTCCATTTTCAGTGAACGGCTCGTCCACATACAGGGATCGTTCCGCGGCCCGGGTAGCTCATTTTTTCCAGAAGTTTCACGGGGTCAAAGATGTGCTTCTTCCAACATAACCCACCTGTAATCGATTACGCAAAAGGCGTCATGATATCCAGTGTATGTATGTTTCTGGCCTTCACATTTCCAGTCTTGCAGGGGGGTCAGGGATTTCAACATTGTGGAATCGATACCCAAAAAATGGTAATCGATTACGGGACCCAGAAGTCGGGTGATAGGTTTTGGGGTGCTACGACTTAACACTGTTGCATGAACAGTGTGAAGTCGTCAGGGGGGGCACGGAACTCAATTCTTCATTTGAAGTCGTTTTGACCCCACGACTTCACTTTTAGTTCAATTTTACCCTACTTTGGTTAATAAATACACCAATTTTTGGCCTACTTTGTAACAAAGCGGCTTCTAAAAACAGCATCACAACCTTCCTAAAATAAAACTATATACAACCAACAATTTGTCTTAATTTATCAAATCAATCTATTGTTAACTCATGCTCATACAAACGATATATTTACAAAAATTACAACGACAATACTCTTCCTAGCCGGGGATTGTATTATGATGTTTTCAACAACTGAATTTTTTATCATAAATAATTGAGAGTTGTGGACTCTATTGGTTTTTTATCTTTCTAAGATGCTAAATTCACTCGGCAATAAGTTCTACCAGGTGTGTGATGATAAGCCATATGATCCAATCTCCAGGTTTCGAAGGAAAAAAAGCAAAAGAGGGGCTTGGGGGTTGAGATTTACCCCTTTGGAAATTTGGAGCCTCAGGATTTTATTTGGTTTGTCGTTTGTTTGTTGTGCTTTGTTGTTTTATACTTGGGGAGAGCTTGAAGGAAAAGAAGTTTTACGCAACTTATAAGTTGTTACCCCCTCAAGCAACGTGGAAAAACCTTCTTTAGTTGTTCACTTGGCTTCTTAAGCTCATGCTTATGAATAAATTGTTACTGTAAAATATGACTTATATCAGAACTGCTAAGTACTGAAATAGTTATTCTTATGTGGTTTACACCTCTCTTTTTCCATCGTAATCTACTTTCTTATTTTAATATCTAAATTTACCTCAACTACCTTACAGAAAATATGTTCTTGAAAGAATATGCTTTTCGAGGAAGAGGCGGAGGAGTGAAAAGAGAGAACTCAATTTTCCTTGCACGAAAAATGTCAAATACATTGGATTATTTATAGATGCTAATGGAGAGATCTAGACTCTTTTGTAAGATCTTATATCTAGAATTTTTCTTCTAGGATCTTATCTAACTAAAGCTCCAATATGGAATTTTCTACATCCTTCACTTATTAATAAGACTTTCTAGATTTTCTAGACCTTAATTAGAGAAACTCAAAATGCATTTAGATATTTATTTATTTCAAATTACAATAACATTATTTATCTCCCTTAATTTGAAATTTTCTTCTTCACACCAATATTTCTCTTAACCTCTAAAACTCTTCAAAATTTAGTGGCTTTGCGAAGATATATGTAACTTGATTTTCAGCCTTGACATTGAGCTCCACTTCCTTATAGAAATAGACTCTTATGAAATGATATCTGGTTATGCTTGCTTCGATCATAAAACATCGAATTCTTTGCTAGTGCTTGTGCATGCTTTTAGCTTTTTAGATTAAATTTTACAACAAGTTGTGCTTTTTATTTTTCACATTTCCACTAGAATTCTTCTTGCCTTTTACCACCCATTTTAATCCAAGTGCTTTCCTGACATTTGATAAGAGTTGTTAGTTTCCAAATATCATTATTTTGTATTAATTTGTCTAAAGTTTAATTATAAACTCTTCCTAGTTTTTCATTCTTTTTTTCTTTTTTCTTTTTGTGAGAAATGTTTGTAGAAAAATATGATTCTTCATTTTTTTGTTGATCTAAATCTGCTAACTGAAAATCAGGGTTAGTGTAAAGTCATCAAAACTTAGAACGAAGACACTGAGCTGACACATTAGTTGGAAAATTTTATTTTTCTAATCTCTGTAACCATTACAAACATTATTTAAACTTTGCACATCATTTTTAATCCTTTTAGTATTCTTTTATACAATTTTAATGTCTTAAGTCTCTAGTAGAAAGGCTAAAAAACTTAAAAGTGATATTGAGCTAAAGAAAAGAAACAATTTTAAGTATAAGAATTAAAGAGAATTTTTTTCTAGTAAGAGTAATCAATCATTCAATTAAATCTTCAGAGTAATAATATTTTCAAACACAAGCCTAAAAAGTGGTAAGTTAGAAAAATATTAAAATTCGTCTTTTAGACTTATAGAAAAAAAATATTACATATTGGTTTAGCAAGAAATTCCAGCTCCTAGTGAATTTTTCTTTACGCACAGGATATCCATTATTACAGATTTATATTTGCATTATAGATGCTTCACTAAGACACTTCACGTTATTATGTTCATGGCACAATTTCTAGGAAAACTATATATATATTATAATATATATATATATAATAATATATAATATATATATATATATATATATATATATATTTCTTCTATAGATGTTTCACTAAAAGACACTACATGTTACATCGCACTGTCTACGAAAACTATATTCACAATATCATAAATCTAACTTATTTTTTTAGGTCAAGTAAACTATATTTATACAATTACAGAAATACACCGAAAAGAGATGTTAAAAAACTATATAATGAGATTTTGAGAAATGGAAGAGGTTTCATTTTATTCGACATACTAGTTATATTATATTGAGAATTTATATATTTATAGTTACATGTAATATATTTCATTTAATCCTAAATTTTCATGATATCAATTTAGCAGCTACATGAAAATAATGTCCTTTAATATATATAAACTAACTTAGAAGCCTTCACATGAACTAACTCCACTTTTTTTCTTGAAATTCGTGTTTCTTCAACTTAAAAAATGACTTTGATTTCTTCTTCCACACTTCCATCTTCTTCTATCTTCAAATAGAGCTAACATTTTTTAAAATATTATTTAATCAATATGTTTCATTTTTCTTGATTTTTCACTTAAGAAGTTGACGAACAAAGTGTCATTAAAACATATATTTTTTTATAGCAATAAAAGACGAGATCACCTCTTCTATTTTCGACAAGACCCCTTATCCGTGACCGTTGTGAGCGTTATTTGCAAGCCACAGAAGTTTTCTTCTTTTGTTAAGATAAAGATAATTTAAATGTTACGTGTTAAGACAAGATCGTCTAAATGTTATGTGTTAAATTGGATCGTTTAAACAAATCTAATTTTGAAGTTTAATATGTTTAAAGGAAATACGGTCTAATAACGTGAATCGTTTAGGATAATAAACGCAAGCTAGACGTTGTATTTAAAAATATTCTAAACACTATAAAGTTACTCAAATAGACAACCGCCTTAACTTAACGATAGTACACATAATAATGCCTAACGCTTACAATTGTCCAACGTTTTATTTCATGTATGTTGTAGTACTATTGTTTTTGTTGTGTTGTGCTCTCCTTTTTTTTGCAGATCATATCAAACAACTACCTTTATTCAAAATCCTGCATTAGAATCAGAAGAACGATTAAAAACATGAAGATATTTTTAGGAATGTTTTTTCTTCATTCTTTTTACCTATCTCTATTGGTACAAAACACTATTGCCTTTGCAAGACACAACATAGCTTCTGACGTAGTACAAAAGGCCTAGACCTCTATGAGAAAAGTCAAAAGTTATGAGTAACGAATATTTTTCAAAGAAGCCTACATAGAGTTTTCTTCCTCACTAAACAAACCAAGCTTTTTTCTTCATCCCTACAGACGACACCATGGTACATATTCGTTTTTGTTTTCCTTGAACGGGGGATTTGTGTGTATTTTGTCAAAATTCGGTTATTTATTTTCACTAGATTTTCGAAAATCGATTAAGAAATTAACGGTTAGGGTTGTGAATTGGATTAGAACCAGATTTGAAATTTGAAAAAGCTTAACCAAATTTCGAAATCCAATTTTTTCTAATTTTTATTTTTTTTTTTTTTTTTTTATTTTTTTTTTTTAAATTTTTGTTTTTTTTGTGCTTTATATTTTATCTATGTTTGGTGTTTTAATATTTGATGAATTTGTTTTTTACAAGATATGGAAAGAATACAAGGGGCATCTACATATCGGGATGAGAGTTCTTCACAAGATGAACGGGAGAAGGAGACCTTCGACATTAAACTCGTAGAAGGAGTCGTCTTGAAGAGGCTGGGGCATTACATCATGTTGATGTTCATAAGGAGCAAAAGGATGTTATTAGGCAGCATGATGATGTTCTTGAGTAAACAGAGGATGTTTTTCAAGAACAAGATGAAGTAGGTGGATTTCCAAGAATCCATATGATACATCAGTCTTGACTAGTTATTTGGATGTTGCATATGCGTTGTGACAAGGTCAGGTTAGTACAGTACTTGAATTTTAATGATTGATGAGTTGTTTAAACTTTATATCTAATTATTTTTTGTAAGACCGAGGGGAGATCAAATCAGTCTCCATTTAGAAAAAATTAAAACTAAACAAATTTGAAACATATCATGTGGCTATTCAACATTTTTGTGTTGAATTCTGGTTTGATGTCTCTATGTGATATTTATTACAATTACGTCGACAAAGGTTTAATATTGATGTAAATTGAGAGATGACATAAGACAAATAGGTTCCATGTCTTGGTTTGTGAGATGACTGTCACACTAGATGACATTTTCGTATTGCTACACCTACCTATTGTGAAACAATTATGTTTGAATATGAAGCCTTGTAGTTTAAAGAAGGTTGGTATGCTATCATGGACCTTTTAGGTGTGGATCGTTTGAGGGTTACTCAACTAGTTGAGAGATGTTTACAATGAATGTTTGAGCCACAATAGTGGGAGTGCGTCACATGGACATACTTGTTGCATCTAGTTTGATGCACTATACAAGTCGGTCAAGGCTCGACTAAGGGATTAGACACACTTATGTATGCCAAATCAAACTCCTAAGACTAAGGCCTTGTTCACTTGAATGGATTTGGGAGAGAGTGATTGAGGGGATTTGAAGGTAATTTTTTTTGTTGTTTATTTGAGTGAATTTGGAAGTAAGTGAGAGAGGATTTGGAAGTAAAGTTTGTGAGAATTAGTGTAGGATTTTATTGACGTGACAGATTAAAAAAATTTACTTCTACATCCACTCTCATTTACCTCCAAATTCACTCAAATAAACAACAAAAAAATTTATCTTCAAATTCTCTCAAATCCCCTCAATCACTCTTCCCCAAATCCATTCAAGTGACAAAGACCTAGGGTGTAGGTGTATTTGGTGGTGTTCCTACTCGGCCCAATAGACATACTAAAGAGCACGACCCAACAAGGCCCATAAGATTATTATTATGCACTCTAGAACAACCAAAAAACTTTACGCTATTGGAGACAATATCCACTTATGAAACTCATCTCGGCGTTGTTATTATATACTTAAGTTAAGTATTATTCAATTGATAATATAGGTCCACGACCTATATGGATCCTATAAATACAACTAGTATTTTTTAAGGAATACTCATTTAATATCTGAGACTCATACTCATAGATCCTAAACTCTCTTACTGACTTAAGCGTCAAAGAATCTTTTTCAAGTGGATCTCTTCCTCCTCCATTAGAGCAACAAGGGATTCAAGTCTAATTATCAAGAGCATTCAAGCCATTATTTGGATCTTGTGACCTGTCCGTAGATCTATGCTAAAAAAGGAAGCTATTCTAATAAATTAACGTATTTAAAAATATTTTAACTTTTTAATCTATTCTATATTTATTGAAGTATATGCATTCAACTTATTTTCTTTTGAATAGTATAATTTAAAATTAATTTATTTTACCAAATATTATTATAAAAATAACGTAGTTAAAAATTAAAATATGAACCTACATAATTTATTAAACAAATAAATTAAATATTTAAACTATTCAAATAATATTATTGCATAAAATTATAATTTTTTTCAAAAAAAATTATCAATAGACATAATTAAAAAAATAGTTATATATTTTTTAAAATAATAACAAAATTTATTGAAAGTTCTTGTTGACGAGTCAATTTACTCTCAAGTTCTTCAACTAATTTAACTCACATATTAAATAATTTTAATTTACTTTAACCTATATTTAAATATATATATTTTTTCTAACTTAATCAAGTGAATCCTCTAATAAAACTGTATTTGTAACTCAACAAACAACTCAGAACCTCTCATGAGTCAAATTAGCCATCCCTTTTTAAACCTATCTTGAAATCTCTAATATTCTATCACACTCAGCAATGAAACACAGAGAAGGTTCTAGTACATTTTGATCGACTGAAAAAATCACGGAAGAATACGTGGCGAAATTCATTTTAATTGAATGCCAACAATTTAATTGTGATAGCGATTCTAAAGACAATAACTTACTCACACCTATTTTCTCGGTATTTTAATGGGTTTTTTTCTCAGTTTTTTTTTCAGTTTTGTTGGTTCATAATGTACGTTAAACAAGAAGAATTAACAGGAAGATAGAGAGATAAGAGAGAGAGAGGAGGAAGAGATAGTAGTAGAGTAGAGATATATTATATATATATATATATTTATATATATATATTATAATATATATTATGATATAATAAAAACAATAAGGTAAATAATATAAGAACTTTAACATTTATGACAAATTAATACAAAATTGTTTCCTTCCCGTTCGCCCATATAAAATACGTTTTTATAATCTGTACCCAAAAATAATTACCCCTGACAGATCTTCGCACCACGCTATATGGCATCTCAGATAAAAAACAAACAATTCTATAATTTAAAGTCAATGTTTTTTTTTAAAAATAATATTAAAATTAAAATTTATTTGCTCTATAAGTATTAAAAACCCGTTGACAACTATTTTAAAGATATTTTGGTTATTAAGAAATTATTTTTTGTATTTATAAAAAATATTAAATAAAATAATAGATGTAAAGTGTCTCTAGAATTATTGTATCAAAATAATTGTATGGACATGTTAACATCAGCAGATACGTATGTTAACATCAGCAGATACGTCATCTCGGTTTAGACTTAAAATAATCTGCTTATATCTTTACAACTATTATATGATATTCAGTATTACTTTTCTTATTATTTTACGTATTATTCAGCAGATACGTATTATTTTCCTGGGCGGGAACTTCTTTTTATTGAATATAGAGTCACTCAATATTGAATAAAAAGAAGTTCTGAGGAAAATCATGAACGTAACCAAATCTGCAAAGTCAAGATACCTTACCTAACAATCAACTATATTATTAATTTTGTCTGTGTCCGTTTTGCACATGTCTATGGTTTATTTATGTGTAACTACCAACCCATGTGCCCTTCTGAGCAATTTTGGTTCTTTTAAAACCTCACTTTGAGACTCAGTTAACACAGCACAATTCAACACTCATCTCAGAGCAGAAGAACATAATCCAGAATGACCACCGGCACTGGCCAAGTTGTCTGTGTTACGGGCGCTTCCGGTTTCATCGCTTCCTGGCTCGTCAAGTTTCTCCTCGAACGCGGTTACACTGTTAATGCCACCGTTCGCGACCCAAGTATGTGTTTTTTTAATGTAGTTTTTGTTTTCGTGGGTGATTAGTTGGAAGATTAAAGATTGGATAATGTGTGATATGCAGATAATCCCAAAAAGGTAGATCATTTGGTTAAACTTGATGGTGCAAAGGAGAGATTGCATCTCTTCAAGGCCGATCTTCTAGAAGAAGGTTCTTTTGACTCTGCCGTTCAAGGTTGTCAGGCTGTGTTTCACACTGCTTCTCCCTTTTTTATCGGCGCCAAGGACCCGCAGGTTTGTTTCGTTCTGTAGTGGGATTTGTGCATTTGTTTTATATGTGGATTACGTATAATAATATTATGTATTTCAGGCTGAGTTGTTGGATCCAGCTGTGAAGGGGACTCTGAATGTTCTGAAATCGTGTGCGAAGTCCGCGACGCTGAAACGCGTGGTTGTAACTTCTTCTGTTGCGGCAGTTGCGAACAACGACAGGCCCAAAGCCCCTGATGTGGTGGTTGACGAGACTTGGTTTTCCGACCCAGAATTCTGTAGGAGAAATGGGGTATGTGCCGTTTCCTCTGATAACCTTTCATTAGATGCTGTGCATGGACTTTGATAAAGCTCACGTATGCTGTTACAACCTTGTTGATATTTCTTCCTTTTTGGCATATATGTTTTAGGGATGGTATGATCTTTCAAAGACACTGGCCGAAGAGACTGCATGGAAATTTGCAAAAGAAAACAATATTGACTTGGTTACAATAAATCCAGCATTGGTTAGTGGACCTCTCTTGCAACCAGAACTTAACACCAGTGCTGCTGCAGTTTTAAATTTTGTTAATGGTAATTTCTGCATCTTCATTACACAATGCAAGTTTTTTCAACTGAAACTTCTTAGCTGATTGAAGAAACTGTTCCATGACCTCGATACAGGTTCGCCAACATTTAAAAATATAACTTTGGGATGGATCGACGTGAGAGATGTTGCAAATGCTCATATTCTAGCATATGAGAATGCTTCAGCAAATGGAAGATATATATTAGTTGAGAGAGTCATACACCACTCACAGGCTGTGCAGATTTTACGTGATGTATACCCAACATTGCCACTTCCAGATAAGTGAGTATACTTATTTTCCTAGTTTCAAGATTGCATAAAAGATTCAGTTTTTCTAATACCGTCTCACTCTTTCGACAATATTACCAGGTGTGCGGAAGATAAGCCATATCCTCCAGTATTTCAGGTTTCGAAGGAAAGAGCAAAGAGTTTGGGACTTTAATTTACTCCTTTGGAAGTGAGCCTCAAGGATACTGTGGAAAGCTTGAGGGAAAAGGGCTTTGTCAAATTTTAAGGTGTCACCCTTAAAGCAACGCTGGAACTTTCTTTAGTTGTTCATTTGGCTTCTTATGCTGTTGATTATGAATAAGTTTATTGTAAAATAAGACTTATATCAGAACTCCTTGGTACTGAAATAAGTCATTCATGGTGTCGTTTTTGTACGAGTGGCAATCAAGTTTCAAACATGCATGTCCAGAGTTTGCATTAGAGATTGTAATCCTTCTTATATAATCTAAAAACTAGAAAATCTCTGTTGCATGTTTATATCATTTGTTGCTCTAGCGGAAAATTCATGTGAAAGTTTAATATTGATTGCCAGTTGAAATAACCTGATATTTTAAATTTGGAATATACTGTGGTAGGAATCCAGATCCGAATCTCACGTTGATAATAAGAAAACTGAAGAACATATACAATAAAGTGATAGATTCATATGTTAAAGTTTCGAAATTCGAAATGATGTTATAATGTTGTATATATATTTATTTATAATTCATTAATATCATTTAGAAAGGAATCAAGATATCTAATGCGTATTACTCAACCATTTTAAAATATACTAAAAATAGAAGCGAAAAACACATGTCAACCACTTTCACATATTATTGCAAGAAATAAGATATTAAAAATATTATTGACAGGACCATATTCACTTCAACAAAAAAACGTTGAAAAAAATCAAATAATTTTTATATGTATCAATATTGAAAAGCAAAACTTAATTATTTTTTTTAAAGAACATCATTATGCAAAGTCATATAAACTAACTACACAAAAAAAAAAGATATTATTAATTTATAATAGACTGTGGAGAAAATCACTCCCCAAAAAATCAGTCATAAACGTTAATCAGTACAATAATAAACTGGTGTTGCCTTTGGATCTGTAAAATAGTTGACGTTTGAGCCATAATTTGATATTCCTCAAGCGCAGTGATTGCAGCAACTCTCACATGGATTTTGCTTCTTTATCTGAAGTTGACCTCCGTAATAGAATCAAGGACAAAAAAGGAAAAATCATTTTGGATTTTCAACATGTGAAGTTGGATTTAGAGATTTCTTTTTATTATTTTAAGGGTTAATTAACTTTTATGTATCTTGTAAATTTAAATATTTTTAATTAAATATCTTTAATATTTTAAAAAGTTTGTACTTTTATATTAAGTTTTTATATTATTTTAGTTTTTTATTTAACAAGATAATATGATTGCTATTTTTTATTTACATGTTTTTATGTTGTAAAAAATATGAGATTTTGATATTTATATAAAAAAATATTAAAGTTAAAGTATAACAACAAATTTTATTATTTTAATAAAAAACATGTTGAATAAGTATAGTTTATATGTCATCTACAACAAAAGATAGATACTGGTATAATTCTTTAGTTGTTACACATGCTGATGTAAAAGACATAAAAAAATTTACAACTTCTTTATCTTTTTAATGAAAGTATTATATTATATTAATCACAATACTTTACCTTTTTATTAGAAAGTAAATAAAAGATTATGAATATTGATAAGTCTTAAGAGGAAGATAACTAAAGAAATACAACTTCAATTAAATTTATATATAAGGGATTATTGTCATTTATTATAACATTTATTTGACTATTTGTTTGAAATTCTTTTGATATAATTTGAAAGAAATTAATTAAGAAGACACAACACTAGTAATATATAAAATCAATTAGAATTAAAATTGATACTATTTCCAATCCAAAACTTTAAAAAAAATGATTTTTTTTGTTTTTATTATTATATATGTTTAATTTTTTTATGAATATGAACTCAAATTTAATTTTTAATATATATAATATATATATATATATATAATAATATAGAAAATCTTAGGATATATACAAGATTTCAAACGAACCAAGAAACAATATTTGAAAGCATCTAATTTCCTATTGGTTTGAGCATATGGCTATTCAGATACAGACTAAGACTTTCTTTCGTGCTTTAATCACTGCTGGTGGAAGTATAGTGGTTGTTACTCCTTACCATTTAAAATTATATATATAAGTTATAAATCCAAATAATTAATTACATGATTCAGTACTAAAACCATGTGGCACGTGACTATACTAGTAAATCCATTATCGGTATTATATTTTACTTAGTATTTGATTAAGCTATTTCAAATTGAAGGGTAGAACTTTCATGTTCTCTTTTAAATAAATTATTTTAATTTCTATGATATGAAAAGCTTTGTTTCAGCATTAAATAATTCTTAGTGATTAAAAGATTGTCAACATTATAAATCTTTTAATAATAAATCTTTTAATAGATTTTGGTTGATGCTAATCTTTAATTAAATTTCATGACAATTTCTTTTAAGATTTTTTTAAGTGACCGCTGATATTTTTTTTTATCTAATCATTAATATATATATATAATAGATATATAATATTAAAGAACACCAGTCCAAGATTTTTTTAAGTCTCTTTTCATTTTACAAACACTAAACTTACGTTTATTTGATTTATATCCGAATGTCAATAATTAATTAATTTTTAATATTTTGGTATTACGATTATTATTTATTATTTTATTATCATTAATTATATTAATATTATATGTTTGAAGTAAGTAATATTTCAAAAGATCCATTAATTCTCTAAATACCACTATATTTATAAGATCCTAACCTTTGAGAGTCTCTTACCCTGCTGTTCAGCATTATTATTTTATCATAGACTATGGTGAAAATGACGACAAAAGAATCAGTCAGCAATAAAATTGTGTTAATCAGTACAATATAACAATTGGTGGTTGCTATAGCTTAAGTTAATATGAGAGCAGGACACATCTACCAATAAGAATAAACAACTAATATGTGAGTATCATTTTAAAATAAAGAAAGTCGCCTTTGGATCTGTAAAATAGTTGACTTAGAACATAATTTAAATATTCCTTCAAGCACAGTGATTGCAGCACCTCTCACTTTGTTTTTTCTTCTTTCTCGGAAGTTTACCTCAGTAGAAGAATTTAAAATCATTTTGGATTTTTCAACATGTGAAGTTAAATTTAGAGATTTCTTTTCATTATTTGGAGGGTTAATTAACTTTTATGTATCTTGTAAATTTAAATAATTTTAATTAAATATCTTTAATATTTAAAAATTTTGTACTTTTATATTGAATTTTTACTATTTAGTTTTTTACTAACATGATAATATGATTGTTATCTTATTTACTTGTTTTTATGTTCTAAAAAATGTGAGATTTTGATATTTATATAAAACAGTATTATAGTTAAAGTATGACAATAACTTTATTATTTTAATAAAAAATATGTTGAATAACCTAATGACGATTATAATTTAGTTGTTACACAATAATGATGTAAAAGACAAAAACGCTTCCACAACCTCATCATCTTTTTAATAAGTATATATTATATTAATCACAATACTTTACCCTTTTTATTAGAAGTAAATAAAATAAAAAACAGAAAACAATATAACAGTTTCATCACGTAAAATGAATTTCATTTTAGTTATAATTTTATAAGATATTTGTAATTTATGGGTGGTTTTTGAAACTAACATAATTTAATATAAATAATGGACGTAAAAAAATTTTTGCATTACTACGTGTCGTGTTAAGATGAAACCGTTAGGTTGTAGTAAGCTCGGGATGTCTCAAGTCTATACTCGTACAAATTTAATTTAGGCATCACTTTCAAAATATTTAAGCGAAAAACATTATGCAATATTCCTAACGATGATTTTCTAAGTTTTTTTTAGCTAGTTTGTTGTGCAAGGTTTTTTTTTAGCTAATGATGATTTCTTAGGATTATGAAGATCTGACTGAAACGAACATATATTAAATTGCTAAGTTTTTTAAAAGAAGATAACTAAGACATATCTTCAATTAAATATGAGCCAAATTTAAACACAGATATTATCATTGTTCATCATAATGCTTATGTGACTGTTCGTGAAAAATACTTTTAATATAAGTTTTAATTAGGGAGATATAACTTTAATAATATATAAACACAACTTACATAAGAAATTTATATCCTTGGTTTCTTGAAGAACCGGTGTCTAAAACTCACCTACCCGTCCGGTTTTTTGGCTGACAACTTTATGTATCTCGGTTTCATGCAGAATCGAGGTATAACGCCTGAGCTACCACCTTGGTTTCCTTAGACCCGGTGTCAAAACGTTCTTCGGCTTCGATTCTTTCCTAACCAAAGAATATTAGTTTCAAATTTTTTTTCATTTTAAGCATCGGTTTCTTTATAACCGATGTCGTAGGGCTCGGTTATTCTGGACAACCGAGGTAGTATCGTTTATTAGGTTCAAAATTTTTAGCTCTTGTCATTTCTTCTCGCGCTGCTGCTTCTGTTTCTTCTTCTTTATCTTCGCGTTGCTGCTGTTCATTGCTTGTGTTCATTGCTTCTTTGCTGCTTCTTTGTGTTCATTGCTTCTTTGCTACTTCTTTGTGTTCATTGCTTCTTCTTTCACTTTAAGCTTCCTTGTATTCATTGCTTCTTCGTTGCTTCTTCTTCGCGTTGTTGCTTCGTCTTTGTCACCACCACCGTTGTTCTCCCCAAGGGCTGCCTCCACAAGCGTCGTCGCTGCAAGTCCTTCGTTTTATTTGTGCCGCCTTCGTCGTCGCCGCTTCGCTGCAATTTGTTCAGTTTTTGGTGCTGCCTTTGTCCCTGTCGTTCTCACCTTCGTAGTCGTTGCTGTCGTCGCCCCCAATTTCATCGTCGTTGGTGCTGCCCATCACGGTAAGTTGTTCAAACCCTCTTTATCTTGTCTTTGATATTTGAGTTGGTATATTGGTTGAAACTTGGTGCAGTAAGAAAAATCTAGACACAAACTATTATAGTGTCTCTGCTATCTGCGTTTTGCTTCATATTTTGTTTTGTGTGTGATTGTAAAGTCTTGAAGCTGTGTTCCTGATTCTGAACTCAAGCAGGTGACAGTGGCGTGTGTTCTAATACTAGAAAAGGTTGCGGAATCTTGTTCCACCGCTTACACAGACACCCTTTCACCCTTTCACCCTTTCAACTCTGCAATTTATTGTGACCATTCCAATCAATCACAATCACACGTTGCTTTCGCTGTTTTGATCTGTATCATTTGGAGTGAACACTATTTGAATGACGTTTGAATTGGTACACTTTTTTTACTGTTTGAATTGATGTTTGAATGGGATAAAAAGAAGAGTTGTTGGGTGTAAGTTTTGTTTTTTTGCTTTCACAATGGTCACATAAGTTAAAGCGGATGCTAAGGAAGACATTGTTTACAGTTCCTGAACTGAGACATAAAGTCCTGCGAAAAAAAAATTTAAAAATTAAAAAATCTATTGCTTCGGTTAACTTTGAACCGAGGCAGTATCCTACCCTTTTATGCCTCAGTTCAGAACCGAGGCAAAAAGTTGTCTCGCCTGGATATGTCTCGGTTCAGGAACCGCTGTCTATTGGCGAAAATAACCGTTGTCATTTTCCCTGACTGCACTAGTGCATATTCAACCTAAAATTTTAAAACAATAAATTTATCAGTCTTTGTAGTATTCAATTTTATAAATTTAAAATTTGCATTTTATTTCCAATCAATATATATATATATATATATATATATATATATATATATATATTAGATTAAATTACAATGTACTAAAATTTTCACATTATGTAAGAGCTGAGAAAATTAAAGAAGTTGGAGAAGACAGGTGTATACAGAGGATATGACCGAGTGGTTTTAAAAGTGGTATATATAAACAAAAATTTCAAAGTTTCGTTCTATTCTCTGAATACACCATCTTTCTTCAAAACTTTGATCTTCTCTTTTCTCCTCCTTCTCTCTAAAATTTCTCACTAGTGGTTCAGCTGATCGGCGATCAGAAACTCCCAAGGCGATCCTGAGATCAAGAGCTTCTTATTCCACCGATCAATTTCGGGTTTTAAGTGGGTAAGTTTCGTTTCTTAGATTCGGGTGATTTTCTGGAATTTCTGGCATGTGCAAGAAAGTCTTGTTGTTTGCATGTGTTCATCAGTCTTCTCTTTCCCTTTCTAACTTCATTCTTGGTCTTTTGGTTGGTCTTTTCTCATCAATCGGTGAGTTATATATGTTCTTAGGATTTTCTGGTGTTGTGAGCAAATTGTACGGTCCAGTTAAGAGGTAAGGGAAGGTAGCTAATTTAATTATGATTTACTATGTATGAAAATATTGTTTGATGTTTCTACATGTATGTGAAATTGAATGATTGTATGTTCGACATGATTGGTGTGTGCTGTGTTCATGTTGAATGCTTTTCTGAAGAATTTTGGTTCATTGGCCGAGTGAATTGTGAGGAAGTGTGGTAGTGAAAATGAGGAAATTGTGTCTGTTGTGAGTTTGGTTTGTATGGAAAATCTGGATAAGTTATTTAAGACTTGTTAGAACCTTTAAATCACTCAAATTGTACCAAAAACTAGGAAATCTGATTCTCGATCATTGAGTTTGTGATTCTGCAGAATGGACTACCAAATTTGTGATGAAACTCTCTTAATGATGTTAGAAAGACTTAGATATTCTTAATTAACGTGTAGGGATGTATATGATCTAAGTTTGGAGGATTAGAAGTTGGGTGAATGTAGTGAAATTGGTAAGAATTGGTGTTGATCATAATTCTGCATTCATTCTGTAGAATTATGCAGTTCGCGGAGGGTCTTTCATTGACCGTTCGGCTTTTCTTTGGTGCTCGGTCTTAACTGAGTTATGTTGTTGTGGATTCTCAGTTAATGACCGATCAGTCTAGTGTTATTATTCAATTGAATATAGCATTCTGTTTAGTCATGGTTTTTGATTTCAAACTGTGTTCGGTCTATTATACGCCCTAACTGTTAATGATCGCTCGGTCTTGTACTAGCAGTTATGTTAGAGTTAGCGTTCGGCCTAAACCAATAGTGTTCGGCCCTAAAACCGTGTTCGGCTCATGCTTGAGTCTTACTCTTTAAATGACCGTTCAGTCATGTTCACATATGGAGAATGTTCTCCCGTTCAATCTTATTCATAGGTTATGTTAATCTTTTCCGTTCGGTCGTGCTCAAGGGTGGTATTGGTTTTACTGTTCGGTTTGATTTTACTTAAATGTGTTATAGATGAGGAAGTATGATGGTATTGACGTATGTTAAGATATGTGTAATATGAATATGAAAGAATATTCCAAGGAGGAATATCTCGTGCATGGTTATTGATTTGTAAAGTATGAATATGGATATTGCTAAGCTGACGTTCATCCTGAAATTCTATGAGTATCATTCTCACATTGAGAGTAATATTTTATTAGTGAGAATAACAGGAGGTCACACCGCCTCAGGGTGCCGAGGTAGGTATTATGGGATTAACCTTGGGTAGTAGCTTGATTGGTGTCAGCTGTTACACTACCACAAGTGCAAGGACGACTGTAACTACATATTCCTACAATTCGGATAGTCAAGTCAAGTGGTCGGTCATAACATGCTTATATGATATATGTATGTGTATGATTGTATTATTTGTTTGTCTGAATTTCATGTTATTTCCTATCTTATCATGTTGTATGTTCGATATTCTTCCTTGTGATGATCATCTGTGGGTGTGAACAGATGGAGAGGAGTTTTCACCGGAGCAATCGCTGGAAACAGAGGATCCACCTAAGTAGGTATAAGATCGTTTGGTCTTGTACATAGGTTCGTACCAGCATAGAAATTTTGTAAAATTTTAAATTTTCTGATTATTTTAGGATAATTGTAAGATTTTTCCTCCTTTTATCTTGTTATTATGTGATGTCTCGTAATTTCATACTATAAATTTTAACATAATAATAAATGTTTGATACAATATCTAATATTGGAGACCAAGTTAAGTTCAATTCATAATGATAACTTTGATTTATTTGAAAATAAGAATTTAATTATAAACTTTGAATTTGACCGATGTAATTTACTATTGTAAAAAAACTTTTAATAATGGTTAAATTGAATTTATAGGAACAATTTTTTAATCATTGTTATTAAAAGTCAGACGAAATAACGATAATTTTAAACTGTTGTTAAAATGTTATTAAAAGTCTAGAAACCACAATCTTTTTGTGTGGACCATCGTTAAAACTCCAAAAACCATGATGGTTCCAAAATTAATATTTTCGTTAAAAACAATCAAACAAAGGAAATTGCAAAAAAAAATTGGAAAATAAGAATGGTTGGCATTGAAACTATTGTTAAAAAGAGGGAAACAACAACGAGTTGTGCAATAACTGTCATCGAAAGTTATTTTTTTATATTGCTATTTAAACTGACATGTTCCATATTCTAGCAAAAGCTTTTCAGAAGAATTCAAACACTTCAAATGATATCAAAAAGTTTTAACAATAATTAATTAATTTTCTAACAAAGTTTGATAAAGATGTAAAAATATTGTAAAACTAATATAGTATAACTTCTCAACTACTCTAAATTGTTATATCTATCAACAAATACTTTGTTTACGTTTTTCAACATGAGCTATTGCACTTGATTCCAAAGTTTATATGTCATAAAAAACCTGCAAAAGTGAATTGCAATTAGGATTATTCCATGTGTTACATAATCTCAATATCTTTAAATACTAGTTTCCACAATTTTCTTCATTGCATTATGTAACAGTGACACTCATGAATTTTAAGTTTAACAGTAGTAGTAGATATTTCTTAAAATAGACATGCACTTCTATTAATGTAAGCAATAACTCATTCAAACACATTTAATATAATTAATAATTTAAACGACATCATAAAAAATATTAAATTGAATATAAATCACAAAATTTTCAATTATCTTAAACATAAAAAAAATTTACATTAAATAAAATTGATGAAAAGAAAGATAAAAGATATTTAAATCTTACAAAGAAATAAAAATATGTTTATAAAATTAAGACTAAATATTAAATAAAACTTCATATAAAAAGAAGTTTCCTGATCTGAACCAACATAAACATAACCAAATCTTAGAGGTCAATAAAATATCTACACAGTCAAGATAGCTCACCTAACACTCAACAAATTTAACTCGATCCGTCTTTGTCGCGTTTTGCACATGTCGATTCTTTATATTTATTTCTAACTACTATGCCACGTGGGCTTCTCAGAACCACCACTATGCTTCTTTTAAAATCACAGTGTCAGGCTCAGTTAACACGCAAAACTTCAAGAGTCAGCTCAGAGCAAAAGAACATAATTGAGAATGAGCACCGGCGCTGGCAAGGTAGCGTGTGTCACCGGCGCATCCGGTTACATCGCTTCATGGCTCGTCAAGTTTCTTCTCCAACGCGGTTACACCGTTAAGGCCACTGTTCGCGACCCAAGTATCTATTATTTTCCTTCAATAATCTTTGCTTTTATGGCTGATTATTTATTCCTGTCATGAACATAAGAATGAAAGTGAGACAAACATCCACAAGTCATACATGATTGGTGATGCAGATAATCCCAAAAAGGTAGATCATTTGGTTAACCTTGATGGTGCCAAGGAGAGATTGCAACTCTTCAAAGCCGATCTTCTAGAAGAAGGTTCCTTTGACTCTGCCGTTCAAGGTTGTCACGCTGTGTTTCACACTGCTTCTCCCTTTTTTTTCGGTGCCAAGGACCCGCAGGTTTGTTTGGTTTGCAGTGGGATTTGTGTATTTGTTTTATGTATGGGTTATATATGATATTATGTGTTTCAGGCTGAGTTGTTGGATCCAGCTGTGAAGGGGACTCTAAATGTTCTGAAATCGTGTTTGAAATCGGCGACGCTGAAACGCGTGGTTGTAACTTCTTCTGTTGCCGCAGTTGCATGCAACGACAGGCCTAGAGCCCCTGGTGAAGTGCTTGACGAGACTTGGTTTTCCGACGCAGAGTTCTGTAGGAGAAATGAGGTATGTAAATTTTCCCAAGCTAGTTAATATAATGTGATTATAAAACTGTTTACGGTGTAACTTCATTCATATGCTATATGCTAGTAAATATAGTTGTTGTATGTTTAACGTTAAAAATATTTTATATGTTTAACGTAAGAAATCATTTGCATATTTATTTATATATTTTTCTTTCTTTCAATTTTTTATATTATTCTTTTATTGTAGTGATCATCTTATTTTTAAAACTTATTTTATTGTATCAATCAACGACAAAATCAATGTCTTAACTTTCATATCATTCCTAGCAATATAATTGTTAAGAGAGATTGTTGCTTATATATCAATAGTATGAACCAGGTGATAATTGAATTGTGAGACTTTGGTGATTGAGAAGGGTGTGTTCAATCCAACGTTATACTATATCTTTTCGTGCTCTCTTACATTATACTACAGGGAAAATTGTGATTAAAAGTGAGAAAAAAAATTCAAATTGTTAAATCTTATTCGTAAGGTATATTTAAAAATGAAATTATCTCAAATCAAAATAGTTATTTTAAGTCTATTTAAAGGAATTAATCTCAAATTTATATTTTTAAGATTTTAAGTCTAATCCATTTAATTAGATTTAGAAAAAATATAATTTGGATAATTTTTTGGATTAACACAAGATAACTTTTCAAACGCTGATAAAATAAATTTAACGTAAAGGATCGTACATTGACTCTTATTTAGAAAATAAATGTTGAGTTAAAAAAGTATAGATAAATATGAATCATAGGTCTAAATATATGGACTAAAATACTAATTAAGTCTTTATTTTTTAGTTAATCTAAATGAACTTATTTTAAATTTAAATCCGTACTTTTAGATTTTAAGTCCAATCCTTTTAATTGGATATAGATAAGATATACATTAGATAATTTTTTGGATTTTAAAAATCTAAAATCAAGACTGGTCAAGCTAAGTTGACTGCCCAGTTAAATCAATCCTAGTCAAAAGTCTAGTTTATTTGAGTCAACAATGGTTTAAGTCCACGAGAGTCGAGTCGATTTCATCTCAGCTTACGTCGAGTCAAGTCAACTTTAAACCTACGTTGAGCAGAGTGCACCAGAGCCTAGGTTCAACCTAGTTGGCCTAGGCCCAAGTTGAAACGAGTTGGCTAGAACCCATGTCGAGTTGAATTGAGTTAGTCGAACCCAGGTCGAGTTGAGTTGACCCTGATCCAAGTTGAGCCAAGTCCACCAAGATTAAGGTGGGTAGGTCAAGTTGAGTTGATCCAAGCTTGGTCTAGCGGAGTTAAGATCGAGAGTAGTCAGCCTAGACTGAAGTGGAGGTAAGTCCATCAAACCTAGGATGTTCCCAGTCTGTTAAAGTCTAAGTTAAGCTGAGTCAACATGATCAAGGTGACTCATCCTGATCCTCAGTCTAGCTAATTTGACTAGGCCTTGATCGATTTAAGATGGTCCAAGTTAAGATTGGGGTGGGTCGACTAGGTTTGAGGTTCAGGCAAGTCAGCTCAATTCGAGGTTGAGATGAGTCGACTCAAGCGCAAGTTAAGTTGAGTCAATCTAGACTTATTTAGCCAAGTTTGTCTTGTGTAGGACTAGATGTGTCATCCTAGACCCAAGTCTAGCTGAGTTAACCATATCCCAAGTCAATTTAAGTTGGTTCAAGCCAAGGTCGAGGCAAGTCAAAATGAGTTGAGGTCAAGGTGATTCTTCTAAACCTAAGCCTACTTATGCTTAAGTTGAGTCAATCTAGGTGCCTCGGAGGAGTTATAAGTCGCTTGGTCTTAAGTATGGTCTAGTTAGTCCATGTCAAAATCACGTTTAGTCAGCTTAAGTTTTGATGAACCTAGTTGGCCTATAATGAGGTTAAGAGGAGTTATCCTAAACCGAGGTTGAGAAAAATCAATATACCCTGGTCGTGGAGAGTTGGCTTTGGTTTATGTTGAGCCAAGTCGAACCAATATCATGATGTAGCCAATGTTGTGGGTTTCTTAAACTAAAACATAACTAAAAACCAACAATGCACTACTAAACAATTTGATCTGCTCCCATTTTGTTCATACGATATGAGATTATTTTATATGCATTAGACAAATGTACTGAAATTATAGTTATATTTATTCAAATGTCAGCAGAGTTATAAATTATGTTACAATGTTGTTGACATTTGTTCCTATTTGGCATTTATGTTTTAGGGATGGTATGATCTTTCAAAGACTTTAGCAGAAGAGATTGCCTGGAAATTTGCAAAAGAAAACAATATCGACTTGGTCACAATAAACCCTGCATTGGTTAGTGGACCTCTCTTGCAACCAGAGCTTAACACCAGTGCTGCTGCAGTTTTAAATTTTATTAATGGTAATTACTATTTATATTATTTGCTTTGTCTGCATCTTCATTACACAATGCAAGTTATTTTAACAGAACCTTAGCTGATTGAAGAAACTGTTCCACGGCCTTGATACAGGTTCGCCAACCTTTAAAAATATAACTTTGGGATGGATCGACGTGAGAGATGTTGCAAATGCCCATATTCTAGCATATGAGAATGCTTCAGCTAATGGAAGATATATATTAGTTGAGAGAGTCATACACCACTCACAGGCTGTGCAGATTTTACGTGATATATACCCAACATTGCCACTTCCAGATAAGTGAGAATACTTATTTTCCTAGTTTCAAGATTGCGTAAGATTCATTTTTTCTAATACCGTTTCACTCTTTGAACAATATTACCAGGTGTGTGGATGATAAGCCATATCCGCCAGCATATCAGTTTTCGAAGGAAAGAGCAAAGAGTTTGGGACTTGAATTTACTCCTTTGGAAGTGAGCCTCAAGGATACTGTGGAAAGCTTGAGGGAAAAGGGCTTTGCCAAATTTTAAGGTGTTACTCTTAAAGAAACGTGGAAACCTTCTTTAATTATTCGCTTGGCTTCTTATGCTCTTGCTTATAAATAAGTTTATTGTATAATAAAACTTATATCAGAACTGGTAAGTACTGAAATAAGTTATTCTTGATGTGGTTTGTACGAGGGAAAATCAAGTTTCAAATATGTTTTGTATCCGCCATTATCCGTTTTCCATATTCCATATTCGAAGGATAAATCAGTATCACTTTGGATCAGACTTACTTGTTGTCTTTTCGTATTGCTCATGTGGCTATTAGTGATATAGTTTCTGATTTTGGAAACGTAAAACAAACATAAAAAATGAGATTTTTTATTTAAAATTTATTTTTTTAAATTTTTATATAAAATTATCTATTAAATTTTTTATAATTAATTTTATTTATTTTTAGATCACTCTTTAATTTTAAGATTAAACTCTAACATTTGCAATTCAAAAGCAAAAATTTCAATTCCTCTTTAACGTATGTGCAGAAAAGTATTTAAAACTTATAAATTGAAAAGTATCAAAAAACAAAATTAGACGAAAAAAAAGACATTTTTAATTTGAATACAAATTTAAACAATAAAATAAAATAAAAACAACAATATAAGTAAAAATACTAACTAGAAATGAAAATAAAAAAGATACACACTAATAGCACGAGGTTCAAGGAATAAAATATATTAAAACTCTCAAAAGAAGAACTTTGTAATAAAAGAAAACAATAATACGAAAAGTCCAAAAACATAAAA
>NW_025908107.1:0-21608 GCF_018835915.1 Vigna umbellata
CAGCATAGCCAAAGAGACTCCTCATAAGCTTATGGAGAATAATATTGGACAACCACGAAACTTCATCTAGCACCATGAACCTTCAAGTATGATGACTTTGACAAAGTTGATTTCCATCAAAAGTGAATGATGAGTGGTGCAGAGATTGGATTGCCATCAAGTAAGGATGGGCCTGCATGGCTAAAAGCGACAAAAATGCAAGGACTGCTATTTATGACTAGTTGGGGCCTGTAGTGTGGCTGAAAGCGACAAAACTGCAGGGAGTGTCATCTCTGACTAATTGGGGCCTGCAGTGGCTGAAAGCAGGGACTAGTTGGGGCCTCTGATTAGTGGCTGGAAACATATTGTAGTTGTTGGAAACATACTCCCCTCACGACCCTCACGACAAACGACGAAAGTGACGATGCCGCCGATGACAAATCGTGAAGGTGGAAGATCATAATAGTCTCCGTTAGCCATCAAAGTATCTAAAAACAGATCTGATAAGGGAATGGTGAAATTGTTTGACTAAGATTCTAAATGTTGCCATAAATAGACTCCCCTCATGAGTAACCTTCAAACTATGACTTTGGTGTTGAAATTCCTTGGTGTTAACCAACTAATAGCAGTGACTCTCCTTGGAGACTTGTAAATAAATGACACAAGCCATCAGGAACATCACAACTGCTACAATACGCAAAACTAAACAAATATTATGAAAGGAGGCTAAGGAACAATGCTGANTTTACCTTCTGTCCAGTATTTCATCTTTTCTCTTGTTTAAAATTAAACCACGGGACAAGTTTTTTTGTGCTGTTCTTTCCTTCATCTTTTAGCAAATCAAACATGTTCTATCTTTATTGGCATACAAACAGTCATAAACATTAAACATGTAAAATTCTTTTTTTCTCAAGGATCTTTTCCAGAGTAGAATTAGTTGTTTGATTACCTTAGTTATTTTATCCCTCTGTTTTTATTTTGGGAATGAAAAATATTTAAGACAGTTGAACATACACTTCCGAAAGCTAGTTCCAATTTTCAATGTATAACCAATCTCAAATTTGAACGAATGCTATTCTACCCTAAGATTCATAAAAGATAGGATAGACAAAGTGTAGTGTAACGTTAAAGTGCAGAAAGGAACAAGGGTTCCATCTGCCGTTGGTAATTTATGGAGAAATTGTTTTGTTGCCCTTTGATCTTTAGACTTGTTTCAACAGTCAGTACTCATATGCATTGCAGGTAATTTAGAAACTTATCGGCGGGTGGCATCTAAGCTTAAGCTTGGAACCTCTGAAGATGAATATACAGAAAATGTTAGCTCAGTCTTGATTAAATCTCCACAAAGTACAGGGGACACTGATGTTACTGGACAAGTTAAGACCGGTGAGCAACATGAACTAGTTTGTGTGCCAATTTGGCTGGCTGTGTTTTTTCCTCTTGTATGGAAGATTTCATGTCTACACCCTCCATTCTTTTTGATAATATTTCTTTCTTTTTCTATAAAAGAATATTCTTATTATCTGTAAATTCAAAATTCCTAGCACAGGCGAGGAGTCTCTTTCCTCCTCATGGATCTTCTAAACATTTACAAGTGGATTAAACCAATTCTGAGTGCGTTATGGGCTCTCAACTTGCCCTTTTAAAAATGATATCTGTATGGTGTGATCATATGTAAAGTTTTGAGAGCTATCACTTAGGCTACTTATTTTACTTGATTCTTTCTTATTTTTATTTTACTTTCTAATTGTACTTAAAACTGTAATACTGCATAATTATCTATTTGTTGACAACGAGCACGTGTATCAATGCCTCTTGATAGATAAACTTATTTTTTGTGGTTAACATCTACTGTCTTTTGTAGGTAGGATTCCTGTTCGTTTATATCTGTGGACAGTCAATGAGGAGTTTGATGATTTTGAAGATGCTCCTCAAATTGATAATTGGGACAAAGTCTCATATATCAATCGTCCTGTTGAGCTTTATAAGGAAGATGGTAAGTCGTCTTATAGAGAATCCTCCTTTGTAACTTCTAAGTTGATTGTTTTCTATAATTTTTCTTTCTATTTTCTTGTATGGGAATGATCATCATATTAATAGGGCATGATGGCTGATGGTGTCGGGGCAAAATCAGCCATAGTTTTCTGAAGGATGGAGTAGTGGGCAATGGGGAAAGGATAACAGTTGTTAGAAAATAAAAAAATATAGAACACATGAAAGTTAAATAAATGATCCTAGTATTTTATATCAGGAGCTATAACAAAATATTAAATATTTCCCTTTAGGAAAATATAAGCAATCATTAAGTGCAATTTATCAATACTGCGACTAAGGCTCAAACTTAAATATGTATGGATTTAAAATGCAAAAGAATAGAGAACCACAGCTGAGGATTAGCCCGTATGTTGCAAAAGAATAGAGAACTTACCGAAAGTATCATTAATTAAGGTAATATTATATTCTCTTAAAAGATAACTTGTGAAAGGGAAAGCGAAGAGAAGATAATAAAACTCAACTTTCAGTTTCCTTGATTATCTATTCAAACAATCCCTGACCCTGATGAGTGACTATCTTGTATCTCAGATTAATGGAAGCAACATGTCTACAATTATTGTATTTGTTAACCAAGTTGCTGCAAACATAAGTTACATCACAAACTTCTTTTTATTTGCAACCAAAACAGTTCATGATTTAATAAAATCTGTCAATTTTTTATTGCCCAAGTAGCAGAAGTGGTAAAGCTCCTCTTGGCTAGAGGGATATGAACCTCTGAAGTGCTTGACTTCTATATTGATTGAGTGCCAGAGGCTACATTACGGAAATAATAAAACTAAGACGAGCTCTTTTTGAAGTAAATTGCTAATTTTCAGAAAAAATATGAATAATTTGCCTAATTACGAGATTAGACTCTAAATTGGTGCATTGAGGGTTATTGCCCACTTTAGAGAATTCACGAGTGGACAAATGATGCGTCCATAGTTAAAAATTGTCAATCAGAGTGTCTAGAAACATACTTAAATACTTTTGTTGACATTATATCTTCACGATTTTAGTTATTGCTAAAGAGATTTTTCTCTCTTGTGGAGAATGCACAGTGGCCGTAAACATGCACTAGTTTAGACAATTTGGATAACATAGCATACAATATAGAAGTTGTATACACTTGAGATTGAAAAGAAATAATTCTTGAGGGCTTGATTGTTCCCTCTCATAATCTTCTATTTATAAGAATAAATTGATACAAAAGTACATGATAAATAGGGTAACCCTAAACACAATATAATCATGATAAATAGGGTAACCCTTGACACAATATAATCATGATAAATAGGGTAACCCTTGACACAATATAATCATGATAAAATAGGATAAAAATCTTAACACTCTCCCTCAAGTTGGAGCATACAAATTGTATGTACCAAGCTTGGAACAAATAAACTCAATCCGAGGTCTCTTTAGGAACTTAGAAACTTCGACTTAGAACAAGATGAACGTATACTTCAGACCATCCGAAGAGAATGTCTATAAACCAAATTGGACTCACAATCCAGCATAGCCAAAGAGACTCCTCATAAGCTTATGGAGAATAATATTGGACAACCACGAAACTTCATCTAGCACCATGAACCTTCAAGTATGATGACTTTGACAAAGTTGATTTCCATCAAAAGTGAATGATGAGTGGTGCAGAGATTGGATTGCCATCAAGTAAGGATGGGCCTGCATGGCTAAAAGCGACAAAAATGCAAGGACTGCTATTTATGACTAGTTGGGGCCTGTAGTGTGGCTGAAAGCGACAAAACTGCAGGGAGTGTCATCTCTGACTAATTGGGGCCTGCAGTGGCTGAAAGCAGGGACTAGTTGGGGCCTCTGATTAGTGGCTGGAAACATATTGTAGTTGTTGGAAACATACTCCCCTCACGACCCTCACGACAAACGACGAAAGTGACGATGCCGCCGATGACAAATCGTGAAGGTGGAAGATCATAATAGTCTCCGTTAGCCATCAAAGTATCTAAAAACAGATCTGATAAGGGAATGGTGAAATTGTTTGACTAAGATTCTAAATGTTGCCATAAATAGACTCCCCTCATGAGTAACCTTCAAACTATGACTTTGGTGTTGAAATTCCTTGGTGTTAACCAACTAATAGCAGTGACTCTCCTTGGAGACTTGTAAATAAATGACACAAGCCATCAGGAACATCACAACTGCTACAATACGCAAAACTAAACAAATATTATGAAAGGAGGCTAAGGAACAATGCTGAAACAGAGGTATAATGCTGAAATAGAGTTTTTTTTATTTAGTCGAGCGAGACGAACGACAGTGACACGGTGTGATTCCAACACCGGAAAGGTGGCGTGTGACAAACAAGCGTCGGAAGCTTATCGGAGAGAAGTCGTGCGTGACAAGATGAGAATGAGGCAACAACTAGGGATGGGTTGTGCTCCTCGAAGCGCACAAAACCCCTAACTTCGCCAGAGACAATGTGACGACGGCGGAGGCGAACGTCGGCATATGTGGCGCGCGTGGCGACGCCTGGATGAGAACTAGCCATCTCGCTCAAGGAGGCAATCCAGATCACTAGTCGTCGGACTAAACTGTGGCAGCAGATGGCAACGAACGACAATAGACAGTGGTCGGCAGCGGACAACGGCGAATGGTAGTCGGCAACAGAAAACAACGGACGGTGGTCGACAGCGGACAACTACAGACAGCGGCGGACAGTGACAAACGGTGTCGGGAACAGAAGTTGATGGTGACAAACTTCTGCGGACAGCTCCTCACGGTGGCGGGCAAAACAGTGCTAGATGGACAACAGCAAATGGCACCCGACAACTACAAACGACGCTGGACAACGACAAACAATGCTTGACAGTTGCGGACAACAACTAAGGTTTAGAGACTAGACAGAAATCAGGACGAGACTGCTCATTGAGGTATTTCAGAAAGATGAAATTTTTAAGGCCGCCGGTGACAACAAAGTAAGAAGAGACTCAGACAACCTGACTTTGATACCAACTTGAGATTGAAAAGAAATAATTCTTGAGGGCTTGATTGATCCCTCTCATAATCTTCTATTTATAAGAATAAATTGATACAAAAGTACATGATAAATAGGGTAACCCTAGACACAATATAATCATGATAAATAGGGTAACCCTTGACACAATATAATCATGATAAATAGGGTAACCCTTGACACAATATAATCATGATAAAACAGGATAAATATCCTAACATATACTTTTATCATAAGAAGGCAGATCTCATGTCATGGATGTAACGTGACATGCACATGATGTAACGTAATATACATTAATTACAAGAACACATAGCTTGCTAAACGGTTGATTGCATTTTTGGCTCCTTGTATGATTCTGGTCTGTTAATAGTTTCTTGTCCTTCTTAATATGCTCAGGTTCATATTTTTCTGCTCTAATAGTTGATGGTTTTGGACAAATATGGGATATAAATTTATTTGAAAGATTCAAAAGTCAATAATTTTATGAAATCTGGAAGATTTTGTAAAATGTGATATCAGGTTTCAGAAAGCGAGGAAATTTGGGATTTCGTGATGTATGATAGTTTTATTGGTCAGTTTTTCTCTAATTATTGTGATATTTTCATCTATAAAGGTACAAAAATTCAAAACATGAAAGTAAAAAATTGTAAAAGGCCAGCCAGTTGTATTCAGAGTGTCTAAATGTGTCTCTCATGGGTATGCCCACTATTGAAGTGTCCATGCATCCTTTGCCATTCCTCTGTCTCTGCTTAAATCGATTGCAATTAATCGAAATTGTTATTTTATTGTTAGGATGATCTTTACTTTTCTGCAATTTAACTGATATATTTGTTTTTTATGTCTGTTGCGTGCAGGTAAATACTTTAGTTTAAATGATGCGGTTAAAAGAATATTACCTGAGTTTTTTCTGGAGAGTTCCTTTGTAATTGAAGGAGATACAGACATTAACCAAAGTGGAGAAGAGGGTGAAAGATCATCTGACCCCGGGTCATCTTGCAACGCAGCTGAGATTGCTGAAATCAAATCTGTTCGTATTCAAGGGATAGAACCGATTTTAGATATACCTTTTTCTTGGGTCGTCAACAACTTGATGAATCCCGAGTATTTTCTTCATATGTGCGTATGCTTAAAAGTTAAGGTCAATGCTGTGCAATAGGGATAAATTTAGTTTTGTTGGGAATACATTTACTAGAAAAAAAAATCAGAAGATGCAATTTTTTTGTATATAAAATGTACAAAACGGTTTCTTATCATATTCATTTCATAATTATTCGATTGCTATTTTCCAGTTCAAAGTGTAGTAATTGTTGACACATCGATGATTTTTTTAACTCCATTTAATGGTAATGTTTCCCTGCAAAATTGGCTGTTTCAGTTCTGTATTTTCCTTTCTATCCGTGAGTTGGTTGATAGGCATTTTCACAAAATTTTGGTTTGTCGAATTTTTCTGTAGTTGAGCAAAGTATGCCTTTATTTTTGAACTGTTGGTCAATTAATTATGAAAAGAGGAACGCTAACCATGGTCTATCACTATGAAATATTGTGTCATTGATTGAATTTGACATGGCCAAAGATTGAAGCATTTTACAATATTTGGTTGAACAGACGGTTTTATTGTGGGTAATAGAAAGAGTGGAGTTTAGTGGTGTGAGAGGTTTAGTTGTTATTTTTAAAGCTGAAAAAATTATGTTATACATCAAATAATTCATGGAAACTTTAATACTTAACCAGCACCAAATAATATAGTAGTTTCCATTTACCTTCAAAATTCTAAGAATGAAAATAAGTAGAAGGTTGAGGATACATTACAGTTAGAATTTATAGTCAATACTAAATTCAGGCTAAGTTTATTTCCGGTTACTCTATTTTTAAGTGGATCCTCTGTAGTTTCTATAATATTTTAGAAATTCTTTATTTAAAGATCCTCTATAGTATTTAGAAACTATGCTTAGTTGATTAATGAATAACAAATTACTTAGGTGGTGTTTTATTTTTGTTTTATATTCTTATTATAATCCCTCTTATATATTCACGGAATTACGGGTGCGCGGTGGCTACTATCTAATTTGTATAGGAAACAAAATGGATTTAATTTAAGTTACTTAACCTTCTGCCGGCCATTAGTACTAACGTCCATTCCCACCACACGCCAAATTTCAGTGTCCTCTTTACTAAAGGCTGTTGAAACCAAAACACAAATTTACACTTACAAGATTGTAGAAACATTGTGAGGTACGAAGCTAAGAACATTGTAGGCGTTGTGTACATTCCAAAGATTTCATCCAATCCAATTGTTCACTATAAATTTAGCACTTACCTCGCATTTTCTAGTCGTCTCAGAACGGATAGCTTCAAAATAAAGCAAAGAACTCAAATTTGTAGAAGATAACATGTCCAAGGGTGACAAGGTTGAGGTTTTGGACTTTTGGGCTAGCCCATTTTGTGGTAGAGTGAAAATTGCTTTGGAAGAGAAAGGGGTGAACCATGTAGCCAGTGAAGAGGATGTGTTTGGGGCAAAGAGTGAACTTCTCCTGAAGTCAAATCCCATTCATCAAAGAGTTCCTGTGCTCTTGCACAATGGCAAACCCCTTGCTGAATCTGCTATCATAGTTAGTTACATTGATGAAGTCTGGCCTTCCAAATCCCTGCTTCCATCCAGTGCTTATGATCGTGCCCAATCCAGATTCTGGGTTGATTACATCGACAAAAAGGTTGGTTGCCTCATTCTCAATCACTAAACAGCCTATCAGTTTATGCTAATTTTATGCCAAAGGTAAAGAGGTACAGGTTCGTGTAACAGTCCCATTTCACTTAAAAATTGAAGCTTAGAACAGTTTAAATTAAAACGTAGAATTTAAGCATAATTCAGTCTCAAAACTAACTTTTAATATTTTGTAGTCACTTATATAATTTTGATGACTTTATATGTAATTGATGTAAGACTTTTAACACAAAATTGACATAATTTCATACTCAAGTCGGCTTTAGAGTATGTAATTCATCAAAGTTTTGCTCTTAAAGTGGAAGAAAAATTATTTAAACTGTTTTATATCTTAACTTAAATAATGTGAGACTATTATACGGGATAAGAATAAGTTCTAACAATAAATAATATAACTTTCAAGATATTTATTACACTAAAAAATAAATTTATTATGCATAATAGTTTATAATTAAATGATAGTAAGCCAAGGCTAATCCATATGTAATTTACTCTTATTTCAAGTCTGGAACATTTTGACCAGTAACTGCTTGGTTTTGAAATTTCTATATATTTAAATTTATGCTCACTATCTTTAGTTTAAGATGATACGGTTTGTGGATTTGGTTACTTTGAATTGAAACGTGTAGTATACTTGGACAGTAAAGTTTTAACAGTGTAATATTTACATGTCATTTGATATTTGTTTTGCTTACATGTAAATTGTGATAATGAGTTGTTCTGTTTAGAAGAGATTGAAATAAGTAGATTTATGTATGCATATATGATTATGGATGGTTACTTGTATGCATGGAAGGTGTTTGAAACTGGGAGGAGCATATGGGCAAGCAATGGAGAAGAGAGAAAAGTGGGGACTAGGGACTTCATTGAAGTTTTGAAGCATCTTGAGGAAGCTCTTGGGGAGAAGGAGTATTTTGGTGGTGATGCCTTTGGGTATTTGGACATCATAGCCATTCCTCATTCAGCTTGGTTTTTGGCCTATGAGGAGCTTGGGGGCTTCAAAGTTGCAGACCATTCACCAAAGATCTCAGCTTGGATTAAGAGGTGTTTGCAAAGGGAATCTGTTGCCAAAGTTCTGCCAGACCCAGACAAGATCTACCAGTTTGTTCTTCACTTCAGGAAGATGTCAGGGCTTGATTGATGAAACATGAGTGCTTGTTAGGCAGTGAATGGTTATGGCTTGTTCCTGCTTTTTCTCATTGTATTGGAATTTGCTGTTTTAGTATTTAGCCAACTCTCATATATGATGATGGCTTGAATTAAAATAAGGGCAATAAGGAATAATAATTAATAACATCTGGGCATGTATGCTTTTCAACTGCATTGGTAATGCTAACAGATGAACTATTTTCCATAATTGTTAGGTTAATATATTGCTCCTTAAACCTTTCTCATATAAATAAAGACATTGAAGATTTTTTATTTTCACCAACAAATAATAATACTTGCTATGTATCAAAGTTCCTTGCTCTCTTTTCTCAATTTCCTTTTGCTATAACAGTTGTGCTGAGATTTAAACTCATGAAAATGACTTTATATAAAGTATTTACTCAGTAAACTGCAATTTCAATGTGTCCGACTGTTATATTAAAAGAATTGTCGTTGAAAGTCGACTATAAATAAAGTCAATTAAGCTTGACGGTAATTAGGCTGGTACTGAAACTCATTTCAAAATTTATAAATATGTTTGAGGTAATAAGATAGGTGATTTTGAATTTATTACGCAATTATTGTTGAACTTGTAGAATCTTTTTTAATTTTGGTATCAAAGTGAAGGACGAACGTGGGTGGAGACAAACATTCAAACATACAAGACTTAGAAGATTTATAACATCGACCTTATAATCAGAACACATAGTATTTTTCACCGAGTCACTATCACTCTCGGATCACCCATTAACGTTTAGTTCTATGTACGAAATATATATATCTGAACGTGAGACTTAAAATTCAATTCTTAACAATTATAGAAATATGGAGAAAACTAAGGAAAAATTAATTATAGTCTTGTTCTTAATATTGTTTTTGCCTAATCCCCATCTTAATTAATTGTTTTTTATTGATGCAATGATAATTTTGTTTGTTAAATTTGATGCAGAAGAGTCGTCCGACCCATGATACCTCTCAGGTCAATGAACCGGTAAAATCAGCCGTTAAGGTAATTAATAGTAATAATTGTCGGGAATTAATGAAAAAATTGTCATTTATTGACAATTAATATTGTCATTCATTGTGTTTAATGAGTCAGACCTAACGGTAAGCTCATTATAATTTATAAATATTTGTAAAGAAGACATGTAACTTGAACTTGAACTGAACTTTGAACTCTGATAACTAATCTTGATTACAAGATTACTACGCGAGGTCACTGACTTGAGCGTCGGAGTGTCTTTTGCAGGCACCCTCCTCTGCGGCTTGGACAAGGAGAAGAGAAAAGACAGCATAACTGGACATCGGAATAGACAACTTTAAATGTTATGTATTAGGGTTCTAAATCGTGCCGAAACAATACCTTTATTTCCTTATTTTGAATTATGTGCAATTTTAGTTTTTTCTTTTCATTTTTATCTCATTTTTTCTTTTTACTTTTTTTCAAAGGAAGTTTCGGTTTTGTCATGATATATTATTTTAAAGATTTCAAATGATTTTTTTCATCAAAATAGATAAATATTTATGAAGAATTTAGAATAAAAAATAATTAAAAAAAATAGAAGATGGTTATTTAGTAAAATTTGAAAATTTTATAAGATGTGATATTACGGGTTAGAAAGAGAAAAATGATTTTTTAAATATATTTTTATGCATACAATGTTTTAATTAGTGTCTTATTTAGCAAAATAAGTTTCAATACATTGTATACTCACTTTGTGAAGATCAAAAACAAAATCTTGATGAGAATTTAAAGATTTTATGGAGAAAAAAATTACTGCAAAACTAAATTTGCTTCATTTAAAAATAAAATAACTTAGTTTGTGCCTGAAGTATTACAATTCATCAAATCCAAGCAAGCACAGAATAAAACCTCGATAGTGAAACAAAGAAAACTCTAAACATCTACTGTTATAAATGCAAAGTAAAATAATAAAACTTTACTTACATATTTTTTCTTCTTTTTAATCTAATTGGTTTACTACTAATGTCAACAATACATATTTGTTTGATTTTGTTTTATTCTCGGACTTATTTCACTAATTGAGATAATTAATATTTATTATGTTTTTTTATTAAATATAATACTTTTGTAAATTTTGTTGCATATTTTTTGAATTCTTTTAAATAGTTTTCATTATTTCCTGTTACATATTATTTTTTGAAAACATTTTTTTCTACTTTTCTCTCCTATCTATTTTCGGGAGTTTATTATTATAATTTTTTTTAGATTTTAAATTGACATTATACTTACTTTTCAAGTTGAGAAAGATAAATTTAAGATTAAACTCAATTTTATAAAATAATTTAGTAAAATGATATTTGTATTTATCTATAATGTATAATTTTATTTTATTTTTAGTTTATTAAAATCTTCAACGTGATTTTTATTATCTTATACAATGAAATGTTAATATTTCTTTTCTTATTCCCAACGTATATATCATTGACTTTGTTAACCGTGTAGACTAGTTCTCAACTTAATTCAAAGTCTTAACAAGTGAATTTCTTTTGAAAAATAAATTTTAACACATTTTTTTTTGACAATATTTTACAAACTAAGTTATTTTATTTTTAAATCAAGCAAATTTAGTTTTGTCATAATTTGTTTTTCTAATTCGACTAATATCAAGTTTTAACTTGCTATTATCCATTTCATAATTAAGTTTAATTGAGTTGTATTGTTTTCTATACTGTTATAAATATTTTTTATGTTTATTTTCGTATTAAAAATTAAATCTTTTCAGGCAAATCTAAAATTCTAAAAACTGAAAAATAGTAAGAATGTGAATTTAACCTAATCTAATGGATTAAGCCAATATACTTTTGGACTTATTTAAATTGTGTCACAATGTATTTTTTCTAACTCATACCAACTTTTTATGAGTCTTAGACAAGCCACTACTTTTAAAATATAGCACAAGAATTATCAAAATACATAAACAAAGTGTAAAATCCAATTTTTAAATTAATTTTATGAGATACTGTATACAAACGTATGATGTTAATTTATACTAAATTTGTTAGTTTGCATTATACGAACAATATCCTTTTATAGTGGTAATGATCATGTATAACTTTTAGCTTAAAGTGATTTAAAATATTATATTAAGTTGCTATGCAAATGTTAATTTTTTTGGTTTGATAAAAAGATTTAATTTTTAATAAGAAAATAAACATAAAAAATATTTATAACAGTATAGAAAACAATAGAACTGAATTAAGCTTAATTATATATGGTCATTGAAATGGGTAATAGCAAGTTAAAACATGATATTAGGTTGTTTTATGTTGAATACTCTAATTGACTGAAAACGTCATTCTTATTGGATGGGAGAGTAAGAAGAAAAAGCAAAGAAAGCATAAACTGAAAAAGGAGAAAAGCACCAAATGATGCATTCAAGAAAGGGAAAGCATGAGAGAGAGAGAGAGAGAAACGTAATTTAATGGAAAAAGCATGAGATAACTTACAAGTCATCATGCCATGCCCAAGTGGATTATTTAATCATTCACGTGGCAAAAGCTGGTCCCACGTGGGTCCCACTTTTAATTTAATTAATTTGTTCTCCATGTGCTCAAACTAATTTTTTCTCTAATTTTTCTTTTTATTTTTTTGGTAAATACAATATTTCTAATTAGAGAGACTATGTATGAAACACTAACTTTTAAATTTCTTTTTATGTTCTTACCTTATGAATTAGCCATAGAGATCCAACATTCGTGATTAATTTGTAATATATAAATAAATTAATTTTTATTTTATAAATTAACTTTATAAAATTAAATTAGACTTAATTTCATCTTTTAATATAATATTTGAATATTTCTTATCAACGGGATGAAATCATGTGTTATATTTTCTCTTCTAATATTAAAAGTAAAATTAATGATATTTATTATTTTATGAATTATAAACCGATTTTATAAAAATAAAACTAAACTTAAACACATTTCTTAATTATATGCTCAATTCTTCTTATCCCAACTTAATTAAAAATGTTGGTTTATTAACTATTTGGAATTTTCTTTTTACTATGCTATTTTATTTGTGCTCTTAATAGGATGACGTGATTGTTAACTTTTGTGTTCTCACCAGAACTTATTGACCAATTACTTTATTCTTTAATATCCTCAAACTCACTGATCAACTTATTCCTTCTTTCTTCCAGCACGAGTTCACTGGTGAGTTTGAGAAAAAGTTTAAAAAACAAAACAATGATGAGAAGTGGAGAAGAAAAGGAAAAAAAAAACAAAGATCACACTATTTTATTGATAAAAAAAATCATAAGATACATAAATGAAAATAGAAAATATTTTAAACACTCAATAAAATATTTTTTATAAATAGAAATTCAATTAAAAATATCCAATAAAATATTTAAAACTTAATGGATAAATAGTCAGTCGATCAGTACAACAAAGTATAGTATTGACGTGTTTCTTTTTTAGTACAATTAAAAAGTTCAACAATTTTAATTATGTTAGTTTTGTTTAACCTCTATTAATGGTTAATATGATTTAACATGTATTTAGTGTTTAGTAATCTAACACGTATTTATATAAAAAAGTAACATTATTAAGCAATTAACCTTGAAGACAACCACTAAATATATTAATTTTGCAAAACAAAAAGTAAAGAATAAAAGACTCCTTTAACATTAATTGCATATTAACGTAATATGTTTTCTTTTAATTAAACTAACAAAATTAAAATTTATATAATAATTCCTTTTTCTTATTATACTAAAAATATATATTAATTACCCAGAGTTAATTAAGTACAGCTTTACTATCGTATTTTCTTTTCTGATCAGAATCCTTTAGGCTAATTAAAACTAATTTTAAGATAATATATTTTCAAAGTAATAAAAGCATTATATTAACAAGATTTTAATTTAGAGAGTGATCGACATGCAACAAATGTGAAAGCTAGAACCATTTGTTCAGTTAAGAACAGCCGTCCTAGGTTGTCTTTTTTTCTAAGTTTCCTTCTTTGGAATACTCCTAGGGTGACATGATGCTGCTATAGTAGCTAGTTGTATGTAGGTGGATAAACTTAGAATCCAAGAAAGAACAACCAAGAAGCATAGGATCAATGGTGCAGAACAAAACAAAATCATATACGTATAATATAATATGATATACATTCATAATTAATTAGTCGATATAGGAGTAGTTCAAACTTGATAGGAAAGATAACAGGAATCCATGAATTTGATCAAAAAAACAAATAAAAAGTAGTTAAAAAAGAAAAAGAGATGAAAGGATGACACAACCCTGGGCCCATGCATCAAACTTTTTTTTTCTCCGAATCTTCTCTCTCTTAAATTCTCTTTTTGTCCTCTTTATCAAAACCCCAAGCAAGCCCCACATTCCACCCATCTTTGCCAATCATATCTATCTCTCTCAGTTTTATATTTGGATCTTCTTCTTCCTTCTTAAGGTCTATGTTTCCTCTCTATATTATAACTCTATATGTTTCTCATCTTTGTATCATATGCTTGTGTTAACATGTTGCTTTTCGGTTAATTTTGTGCATGGCAGGGAATTCAAGCTTCTCTATAATCTCTGTTCCAAGTTCTTGAGGATAAGTTAAGAGGAAGAAGAAGGTCCAAAGTATATATAAATGGCACCTGTTTTGCCTCCTGGTTTTAGGTTCCACCCTACTGACGAAGAACTCGTTGCTTATTACCTTAAAAGGAAAATCAATGGCCGAAAGATCGAGTTGGAAATCATTCCAGAAGTTGATCTCTACAAGTGTGAACCATGGGACTTACCAGGTAATCAATTACTTACATGTACTCAGCTTTTACACGTAACATATTTTCATTATATATATCTCATGCATATATATATGCATGTCCTAGTACTTCTATTTTTTCTGTGAATAGGGTTTTTCTTGGAGAGATCAAAAGTTGAAAATTCACGATAAGAAATCCCATGATGAAGCATAAACTTTAACATCATGGGGGAGAAGTTTTTATAAACGATCTCAATTTTTATTTTTGTCTCTTGTAATAATAATGATTTTGTAAAACTTAACATAAAACACTGTTTCTTAAAAAAGTGGCACGCGCTTAGAAGCGATTTGCTTCTGATATTTATTCAGTATGATCAAACACATACTTGCTTTTTTGGTCAAGTATATTTTTCTACTTTATCATAAAATATCTATTGTGATATATGATGGAATGTACTTAAGAGTTCAAAAGGAGATGGTCCCTTCACCTTTAGGGTTCCTATTGTGATGGTCAAGATTTAGTAACGAGACAATAGTAGATTCCTAAGTCAAAAAGCGTATGCTAAAGAAAAGAATTACATTGTATTCTACACTGTATAATATACATTTATACACTACTCCCATGCAATATACTTTTCTTCACGTTTTCTGACCATTCTCCCATTGCGCTTAGCTTTAATTACCACCTTACGATTTGACGTGATGAGGACGATGAATTTGTGAGGAAAATATTAAAAATAATCAACTCATGCTAAAGTTTATACTGGAAGTGCCTGTGAAAATGTTGAAATATTAAGTTTTTAATTTACAGGGAAATCATTGTTACCGGGGAAGGATTTGGAGTGGTATTTCTTTAGCCCTCGTGACAGAAAATACCCAAATGGATCAAGAACAAACCGAGCAACAAAATCTGGGTATTGGAAAGCAACAGGGAAGGATAGAAAGGTAAATTCGAAGGCTCGTTCTGTGGGTATGAAGAAAACCCTAGTTTACTATCGAGGAAGAGCACCCCATGGCTCTCGCACAAATTGGGTTATGCATGAATATCGTCTTGATGAGACAGAATGCGAAACTGCTTCAGGCTTGCAGGTATATTCATCAACTACTCATTTTTTTCTACACACTCTTATTTCATTTTCTCTTTTTGATTTGGATTTGTTTNGCTAAAGAAAAGAATTACATTGTATTCTACACTGTATAATATACATTTATACACTACTCCCATGCAATATACTTTTCTTCACGTTTTCTGACCATTCTCCCATTGCGCTTAGCTTTAATTACCACCTTACGATTTGACGTGATGAGGACGATGAATTTGTGAGGAAAATATTAAAAATAATCAACTCATGCTAAAGTTTATACTGGAAGTGCCTGTGAAAATGTTGAAATATTAAGTTTTTAATTTACAGGGAAATCATTGTTACCGGGGAAGGATTTGGAGTGGTATTTCTTTAGCCCTCGTGACAGAAAATACCCAAATGGATCAAGAACAAACCGAGCAACAAAATCTGGGTATTGGAAAGCAACAGGGAAGGATAGAAAGGTAAATTCGAAGGCTCGTTCTGTGGGTATGAAGAAAACCCTAGTTTACTATCGAGGAAGAGCACCCCATGGCTCTCGCACAAATTGGGTTATGCATGAATATCGTCTTGATGAGACAGAATGCGAAACTGCTTCAGGCTTGCAGGTATATTCATCAACTACTCATTTTTTTCTACACACTCTTATTTCATTTTCTCTTTTTGATTTGGATTTGTTTTTCTTCATTCATGGCTTTTAGATGCATTTTATTTGTCTAATAACCATGCATTCTTTTCTTGCTTTATATATATATGATTCTCTTTTGAATATGGGAAAACGTAATTTCAGGATGCATATGCTCTTTGCCGTGTGTTGAAGAAGACTGCAGTGATTCCTCAAAAAGTTGAGGGGCAGTATGCTAATGTTCCCAATGTCAATCAGATTACAAGCGATCAATCATCGAGCATTGAACTATACTCTGAAGGAAGGGGCGAAGATTTAGTAGATAGCTCAAATTATTTTATGTCTGTGGATACTTGTTCACCACACAATGTTGGAACTGAGACTCCTCTCCCCATAAGTGGTGGAACGACAATGGATCATGTAAAATGGTCACACTTTTCATCACAAGATTCAATATTTAGTCTTCCAACTTCTTCATATCCTAATTTTGGAGCCATAGCATACCCTCCATCCAAGGTACGTTCACTTAAAACTTTCTGTACAAATATCTGAATATAACTAAAAAAGCTGATTTATAACTAGCAAACAACACTCTTTTCAAAGACAAACATACTTTTGAGCTAATTTAACTAATGTTGTCTTTCTCTTAAAATTTGCAGGTGGATATAGCACTAGAGTGTGCAAGGATGCAACATAGGTTTGTTATGCCCCCTTTGGAGGTGGATGACTTCCCTCAAGTTGGAATCTCTGAGCTGAAAATGACACAAGCTTCTAGTTACATGCAAGGAAGCAGAACTGAAACAGATATCTTACAGGAAATTCTTTCAGTGGCTCAGGCCTCTCAGGAATTAATAAATCAATCCAACAACTCACAGGATTGGTGTGGCAATGATTATTATGCTCCTCGTGATGACGATTTTGCCTTCATGGTTGGCACTGACTACAATCATTCAAATGAAATAATGAGCTCAGTGAGGTATGTTGACAAAGCATGGGAAGATGCAAATACAAGGACAATAGAGATCGGAGATATGGATGAAGAATTTAAGTTGGAGAGGAATGTAGAGAATTTAAGATGGGTCGGAATGTCAAAAGAAGATTTAGAAAAGGTATAGAGTTGTATGATTATTCAGGTTTCTTTTGTACCTAAATATTACCCATTTAATATTTTATTTCAATGATAAAATATTTAAATTTGACTTAAGGGTAGGTAATATGGCCAAAAACTGAGTTATATATCTTAGGGTATTAGTTAGAGGGATTGATATCATATGTTCATGGTGTATGCTATCCCTCCAATTAAAAAAAAAATCTCATTTTTAAATGTAATATTTTCTCTCTTATTATTAGTTTATTGTTTTAGTAAAATATTATACTTGAATTAAAACTGGAAAAGACACGGAAAGGAATTTGATTCCTTGCAGAAGCCTCTTGAAATAACATTTGAAAATATAGTAAGGATGAATACATTTATATGATTATTAATGTGATCCATTGTATGCACAGATGGAAGAACAAAATATTGTCCCAATAGAGGATATTTCAAGCTTCCAAACTAAGATGAAAGAAAATGAGGTGCAAGGTATATATATATATATGTACAAAATTTCATGTATGATTGCTTTGTTAATGTTTTAGTTTGCTTTTCTTCATAAGTATGGTATATAAATGAGCATGTTCTTGCAAACATATCTAATGTTTTAGTAATTGCTAAATGATCAGAATCTGAGCAACACAGTAACATGGAACATAATGGTACTGAAATAAATGATTTCTCATTGGGTTTCATGAATGATGACGATCCTACAGAGAACTTGACAGAAGATGGTAACAAGGATGATTATTCAAGTTCTCCTAGTTTTGAGGTTGTTGAGGAAATAAAGGTTAATCGTGGAATGTTTGTTTCGACTCGTCAAGTGGCGGAGACATTCTTTCAGCAAATGGTTCCTTCACAAACAGTCCAAGTTCAGCTTAATACAGTGATGGCACACAATCATTACGTAGAGAATGCAGAGGCAATGGTGTTGATAATGGAGGACAAAGGATCTTTAAGGAAGGTTAAGGCCTATGTGATGGGGAAGCTAATAAAGCCATCAATGACAATAGCAAGTGCGATTGTATTCGTCTTTGCACTTGTGCTGATGCACTATGCTTTTATAAAGGGAGAAGTGAAATTTTGGAATGAGACATGTTGCAGTAATAGTGATAACATCATGAAGAAAACGAATCAATCATGTCAGATAATGAATGAGTCAAATGATGTTTGGTTTATTGGTATCAAAAGTGGAAAAGGTTTAAGTGCAGTCTTGAAGAAAATAGGCATTTTTCTGACTATATTCTTTGCTCTTTGTGCCATGTGGGCTAACCATAGTTGATCTCGTGATATTCTTTTAATTTTGTCTCTAACTTAAGAAATTAGTTTGAGAACAGCGAATTGTGCTTCTTCCAGTTAGTTAACATTGAAGGCTGATGTATCCATACACACAATTGAATTTTACTTTATTTGGTTAAGACTTAATTGTATTCAATCTTAATTATGAATAGAATGTTCACCATTCTTAAATACTTGAATTTAACCTTTTTGTAAAATTGGTTTAATAATATCTTATCGTGAATTCTTTACGCAATCCAATACAATAGTAGTGATATTAAAGTTTAATCTACATATGAAAATAAAATTTTAAGAAAATTAATGTCATATATTTTTTTAATTATTAGTTTTTTTGTCTGTAGGGTTCTTTTTCTGCTTCATAATAAATTAGAGAAATTTTCTATTTTTGTTATCCTTCATCCATAACAATGAATATTATTTTTTTTATAAATGTTCACCTTTCTTGTACAATACAAAATTACATTCCACAACTTGAATTTTTTATTATGAAACAATCCATTTCGTGAGTTTTAATTTATAATATTTAGTCCATAGTAATTTTCGTCGTGGTGGAAGGTAGATTTAAAATTAGTGAAGCACTTGCAATTGAGTTACGTTTTTCAATTTTTTTTTGCGAGAGTCTTTATATTTTTACTTAACATTTATTTACTCTTTCTATCTCCCTATCATTTACTTACCCCTTGTTTGTCTAGTAACGGCGATTTAACTAGATTTGTAGTTTATTTTTTTTCTTTAACCAATAATGATTTTAATAAAGCCCAATTAACTTCCTCTTTTTTTACAAAGGAACTTCGTTGTGAAATAATGAATATCCGAATTATATTTGAAATACAACAGCATAAAACTAATCGTTTTTTCTATGGTATAGTCAAATATAATTTTTAAAGATTTTGAACTTTTTAAAGGTTTAAAGTCGAGAAATAAATTAGTGTTGAAGAAATAGAATAAAACACTACCCCATAAAGGAAATTAACATATATAGAAAAGAAAAGAAAATCTTGTTAAATAAAAGAAAAGTAAAAGTGCAGAAGACAAATTCAAAAATAATTTTACACAATTGAGATACCTATTCTTAAAGAGAAAAAATGTCCTTTCGAACATACGAGTTATTTAAATATACAATAAAATCAATTATGAGTAGTGAACAATTTAAAATCTTATGAGCACTATTTCGGTTGAGGCGTGGAATCCCTTAAAACATTCTGATAGTATCGAAGACTGCGTAGATGCTAAAGACGAAGCGGACGGACGCTGTGGACGTTACGGACTAGACGGACTAGACGGACGATTCTTAAGGGCACGGATGACACTACTTCTACTCTACTGTACTACTCCCATGTTTCTAAGGTTGAAGACCGAACGGGCTTTTTCTCCCATGCCACCTCCCAGGTGGTCGTGTCGTCCTCCTCCAATCCGGACAACGGGCCGAGCACCCTGTCAAACTTCAACCTCAAAAACAAAAAAGCACTTCCCGACGCTTCAAGTTAGTAATGTAACCGAGCCGGTAAGGTGAATGCATGTATATTTATTTCAATCCCTATTCCAACCTTGTCCCGAAAAAAAAATCATACGTCTTTCCTTTTTGGTTAAACTTTACTTGGGACTCTTATTTATAACTGGTGTAATTACTTTTTTTAACCTTTTGGCCCGGCCTAATGGCGGCTCAAAATCACGCCCTTTAAAATATCCCTCCATTAGGGGGGCCCCCCCCCCCCCCCTTTAAAATGTGAGCTTATTAAAATCCGTATTTGTAATATGACCATAATGGCCCGGTCGGCCCGGTAGGGTTGTCAGCCCCTGGATCGAAAACCGTTTCGGTTTCAAACAAACGGGGTTCGGGGGGCCAATATATGGTATAACCGCTCACAAAACGAAAAACAAAAAAACTTTTGGAGAAGTTGGTACAACTTGGTTTTTTTTTTTTGGGTGCGTTGAGAGACCCTGTCGGTAACATCAAAGCCCCCTCAAGACCCTAGCCCTAACGATGTTAATTATTGCGCAAGGGGCCTTTTGTAGATGAATTTCCTAAAAAGGACGGGTTCTCTGCTTTGCTTTCGTCTCTGAGTCCCTTCTGCTTGTTTGAGTGGATGGGAGGCAAAAGCGAATAACAAATCGTGGAGATCCACTGTTGCTTACTAACGGTGGGGGTCGACCGGGATTCCATTTGAAGAAGAACAGTTGTGAGGCCAAACGACAGAATGCTTAATGCCAAATTTGGCACCCCACAGTAACTTTGAGGCCACGATGGGCCCAACATTGGGGCTGAAAAGTTTGAGGTCAGTTTTTGACCCGGATTACTGAGGGCAAGTGGCCTAAATTCGAATGGTCCCGGGGTCGGATTGGTTGAAATTTGCCAAACTTGGCTAAGTAATTTTGTGAATGTCCATGGAACGACCGAGATGGAATGCCTTTTGAAGGGTCCGAACCGGTTGAGAGGCCCCCCTTTGGAGACCGAGATGGGGTTTAGGGTCCTTTTTTGAAGGTCGAGATGTGTTTGAGGAACTTTTGGAGGCCAAGTTTTAAGTCCTTTTTAAAAAAACGTCCGACGTTGGGTGAGGCCATACGAAGGCAAGTTGAGGCCCCAAGGCAAAGTGTTCGAAAGGTAGAGGCCGCGAAGGCCTAAAGTTGAGGCCTATTTGGAGGCCGAACGACACTGAGGCACTTTGGAAGAGCCCGAACGGTTGAGGCCTTTGAAGGCCAAGATGGTTCGAGGGGCCTTTTTTTTTGGCAAGGCCAACGGTTGAGGGCTTTTGGAGGCCCGAGATTTTTTTGAAGGCTTTTTTGAAAGGCCGAAACCGGTTTTGAGGCCCCTTTTGAAGGCCGAACGGTTTTGCGGGCTTTTTTGGAGAGGCCGATAAGAGATGTGGCCGGTGTAGCAACTTATCGCCCT
>NW_025908108.1:6659-31121 GCF_018835915.1 Vigna umbellata
TATCTAAAGTTGTATATATATATAATCTGGTTAAATAACATTGGACAAACATGATGACCATGTATAGGAACATGTTTTTGGTGACCCTGTTAGGATTTAATCAAAAAAACACTAGTATTGCTTTCTTGGTGTAGGTTGATAGGGCTACTGAAAACAATAATGGCTTAATATACTGAATGTAAAAACTTTAGTGATTAAAAATCAATATTGGATGGAAATTATAAGAAGAGAAAAAACAAGTTAATTGGATCTATTTAGCAATTTGTATGGCTATGGCTAAGTGGTTGACACTGATAAGGTGTAAAATGTAAGACATGAAAGATGAGGTTAGGAAAAAGGATAGCTCCAATCTCTGAGTTATCTCTCTCTTTGGAAACTCTTCTTCTTGTACTCTATGCACAAGGAATCATGATCAAGCCAACACAAGTTGACCTAGTTGATAAAGATTGAACTCATAATGTCCCAAGTTATTATGTTTTGTTACATGCTGAAAATTCTATAGGTTGAAAATTCAAACGTAAATATAAGTTATAAAAATATAAATGACTTATAAAGTCATTAATTTAAGATTTTTAATTGAAAATAATGCGAATTCTTACATTAATTTCATTAGTATCGAGTCTCACTAATAAATTTTTAAAAGGATAATTATTTTAGTAAGTAATTTTTTGAGTTCATAAAAATAATTCTGGATAAAAATTAGGGTTAAATATGGTTTTAGTTCCTAAACTATCAAGCGATTTTGTTTTTAGATCCTCTTTCAAACTAAGGTACTTTTCGGTCATTCTCCGGTAGGAAAACGTAATTTTTCATCCTCAAAAATCAACGGTGTTAAAAAGAAGCTGAACAGACTAACGGGTGGAGTGTCACGTCAATTTTTTTCTGACACTGAGTCAATTTATCCCTCTCCGTACGGTAATGACCGTTCATGGCCGAACGATTATGATGACTGAATGGTGTTGGTGACCGAACGGTATTGGTTATGACCGAATGATTATGATGACCGAATAGTAATGATGACCGAATGGAGATGGTGACTACGGTGAGGGATAGATTGACTCAGTGCAGAAAAAAATTGACGTAATATTCCACCGTTAGCCAGCTTCTTTTTAACGCCTTTAACTTTTGAGGACGAAAAATTATGTTTTTATAAAGGAGAAGGACCAAAAAGTACCTTATCTTAAAAGAGAGACTAAAAATAAAATCGCTTGATAATGTAGGGATTAAAAACATATTTAACCCTAAAAATGATCAAGTTTTGTCACTAGGTATGTATGATCAATAATATTTCCTAAAAGACAACCCATTTAAAGCTTGCAAATACTATTTTTAAATTAAACATTCGTATATTTTTGATAAAGTATTTAACAAAATACTTTTTTTTTTAATTGTAACATGTTTCCCCTCATTTTAACTTTATGCCTTTTTGCTCTTTTTATCTTTCATAGCCTCTCCCTCCCTAATTTATGCCATTGCTAAGTTTGGCCAAAGAATTCACTTATTAAAAGGACTACCACTTCATGCTTCCTTTACTTTAGAACAAAAATGCGTAACTGCTTTTATTGCTGTTCCCAGTAACACTCAACCAAATTCAGATGTTTGGGGAACTTTCTTTTCTTTGATTTTATAAAAAAAAAAATGTGTTTTTAAAGTAAGCTATGTGTCCAAACATTAGTTAAATTTTAGTAAGAAAACATTTTGTCTATAAAAGTAAGTTGCTTTGATGCATATAAAAATGAATAGGTTAAAATTTGTTAACCATTTTTTGTGTATCAACTTTTGTGTAGCAAGTTCATAGAACATGTTTAGATTAGGATTTTGGACCACCATGAGGTAGAGATGATGGTGTAGGAATGTGACACCAAAAAAGGTACCCAAAAGACAAAGCCTACTAAGTCTAACCTCTTTCATTCACTCATTCTTTCATCATTTCATTGTTCTAACCGAAGCAGACAAATTGTCCAGAACACCACTTCACCTGCTACCTCCCCAACCAGTCACCCCTCTATAACTCTCTTCTTTTCAATCACACACACAAACACACTTTAAATCCTCTCTTCATGATCTTCATCTTCATTTGTTCGTTTTAAAATCTGAAATTCTATTATAATTTTGTCTTTAAAAAATATTTCAAAAGGTAAATGGAAGAATAAATATTTTAACTGTTTTTTTAACATAATTTAATTAAATAAATTGACATGATTTTAATCTGAAATCCATGATATTATTAGAATTAATTATCTTTATAATTTTCAATAAGTATCCTCCGTTTTGAAGTCTAAAATTTTATTATAATTTTCTCTTTAAAAAATATTTTAAAAGGTAAATGGAGGAAAATAATATTTAAACTTTTTTTTAATATAATTTAATTAAATAAATAGATTATTGTTTTAATCTCAAATTCATGACATGATTAAGATTAATTATCATAAGTATTGTCGTTTTAAAGTTTAAAACTATCGCAGTTTTATTTTTAAAAAACGTATTAAGAGAAAATAATATTTAAATTGTCTTAAATAAGGACTCATGAATTATATAAGATTAGTAAATGTGATAGAACAATTATATATATTATTTTATATATTTTAAAATGAAAGCATATTAAAATTTAAAACATATAAAAATCTTAATTTCGATTTATATCTGTATTTAACCTATAGAATAACTACGTATAATATGAATATTTGCAATGGTTGTGTTCATTGCAGTGTAAGCAAAGGTTCAATTAATGGACCAATTTAACTTTGCAACCTCTTTCATAATTCATAATGAAAAAGACCACAGAAATACAAATAAAGAAGGGTAGATGACACTAATACAAAGCCATAATTATGACTATGTGCTCTTTCTTTTTCATCCCTTTTTCATCTTTTTTTTCCCTTTTCTATAAAAGAAAAAAACTTGTGCAAATGCTTTTTGTGTGAATGCCTCACTGGCATCTTGATTAATATAACAGTATCCATTTGTACTGTTCAAAATTGTTTCTGCAGAAAAGAAGCTGAAATAAGATAATTAATAAACTTTTTATCATCATCTTCTCTGCATTCTCACACTTTTCGAGTTGAATTTTGAAATGCTAAATCAATTCTGATGCTGTTAATATATATTTTCTTAAGAAAAAACAAAGAGACTTCACGTGCAAACATTTCATCTTTTCTTTAAACAGTTTCCTTATTATTGTGTTTAAAATAACATGGCACCCTTAATCATGATTTGCTTCTGCTTAAATATTTTAATCAATATTAGGTGACCTCTATGTCTTCAAACCATTGGTTGAAGAATATTTTTTGCTGAAGGAAAATTTGTGGTTGCCATAATAATATTTGGTTTGAATTTCCTAATTTTACAATTAAGCATTTATTTTAATGTGAGTTGACTCCAAACATGCTCTTCATTGCATTAATTATCATAAACATTGATGTTAAACATATATTGAATTACCAAGTACATATCCATTTCATCATAAACCTCATTTTCCCCCTTTTAAACAAAACTAATAGAAAATAGAAAATCATGTGTTGTAGGTTTCCATGATAGGGGTTAGAGGTTCATGTGCTCAACAGAAGAGGCAATCACATCCCAAATTATTTTTCCATTTGTTGCAAAATTTGCACAATTTTTAGTTTATTTATTTATTTTTAAATCATATATACGCATGAATTTGTGTTTTGAATTTATGTGCTATTTTTTATTATTATTTTGAATAGATGTTTTGAATTGATAGTGATATAACTGAAATTACCTTCAATATTATTAGATAGAAATTAAAGTGCAAGTTATAACCATTTTTAGAAATTCAACTGAACTAGTTTAGTTTACATATATAGAAGTATCTATTTCTATGTAGGTTTCAAATGTTGTTAGTAACACATGCATGTGAAGAGAATCGTGTCAAAATTAGAAAGAAAATGTAAAAAATAGTATGAGTAATTTCTATTTACACACAAAGATTTTCATAAATAATCCATAGTAACCAAAATTGACCATCGGGCTATTTCTTTTATGGTTAGAAAATACCGAGACTTTTATTTGATATTTAATTAATCTTAATAAAAACTCTATATTCAAAACCTCAAACTTTAATTAAAAGAGTTAAACATTCCAAATTAAGAAAATGAATTTTTATTGTAAAATTTACAAATGAAACTTTTTTTATCTATATTTATCTATGCAAACTAAAAAACATTTACGTGAAAGCTTTTAATTCATAGAGAATGGTACAAACAAAATTTAAGGAAGTAAGTGTATTTTGAATTAGAAAGAGCATCCAAAACCAAAATCCAACCATCCAAATAAGACCATTATTTATATGTTTAGGTAACATTCATAATTTACAAGCACTCACTCTGGTATGTTGCTGACGTGGCAAATTTTCATTGGACAGTTACCTGACAAGACTTAAACTTGACTATATCGGACCCAATGCCCTTACCCTCTCTCCCTCTCTTTCTCTCTCTACCCCTTCTTTCTCTCTCTACCTTCCCAAGCACACTCAGACACCAGAAGTAGGTGAAAAGCAAGGAACCCTTCTCTTAAGAATTTTCACATTACCGCACAACCACTGTTGCTTCCTCTTCCCACCTAATCTCCCCAGAAAGTGCGAGAAAATCGCCGAAAAAGTGACGGAAAATTGAGCCCCGGAAGGGGAGAGTTCTTGCCCCTTTTGTGGTTCATGTGGAGATAGAATCAAGTTGGAATTTTTTAACCCTAGGCGCTGAAAGGTTGGGACTTTTCGGTCAGATCTCAGAGATTTTGGTGGGTTTGCTGTTGGGTTGGAACTCACTGGGGGATCTCTCCGATGGGTTGACTCAACAGGGAACTGTGATTGGTTTTGTGGGGGTTTTCAAATGTTGAGAGATTGACAACGTAGTTTGATTTTCCTTTTGGGGTTGATGGGGTGTTTGGGGTTTTGAAGTTAGTGGCAATGCTGCTTGTTCGGTGATACTGCGTTTGTGTGGAAATGTCTGCTTCTTTAGCGGCTTTTGAGCGTCCGAGACCTGGTGCTTCTAATACGGTATGCTTTGCTTTGGAGCGGCAGAGATTATTTTGAATTTTTGTTGCAAATTTTGGTTGAGTCCAATGCAGACTTTAGGTAATGAAAAATTGAGTTTGAGATAAAGGTCCTGATTTGTTGACTGAACTGGACACGTTTGGTTTGGCCCTTATTTGTGTTAGTTTCCTTGGCAATGTTGGGGATGGAAGTGGGATTTGGCTTCGGTGATTTCTTTTTCTTTTAGAGAATTGATCAGGGAATGTTTGCAGAGTGTATTTTTTCTTGGTCCCAGTTAAAATTAGGACTTTGATTTCATAGCAGGGACTGTTACGTTACTTTAATTGAATTTTGCTCAATATAATTGGTTTTCTTTTAGTTTCGTTTGAATTTTTGTTTGTGTTTATAATTTTGTGGCAACGAAAGGGACTTATGTGGGCAATGTGATTGATAATTGCTGACATGTTGAAAGCTAAGATTATTGCCTCAGATTTCATATATATATCTGTTTATTCTTTTGTTAAACTAAAGAAGGGGTTTAACAGTCTGGAGGATGAGTATGCACGTAACAGATGGACGGGTGAGAAAAATGTAAATAAAAAACATTGAGCATTTTAGCCCATTAATTAGAACTGATTGACTCACCTGTTTGCTGAACTACATTCTCAAAATGAAGAAATAGCAGTGAAAACATATATGGTAGTTGACAAATCTGAAGAAGCTATGATAAATGGGATACTAATTTTTGTAACTGTTTTCGTTGTACAGATTTTTTGTACAATTTTACCCTTACTCAACATTTTGATAAATGTGCTTCTATATATCTGTTTTTATTTTGATTTTGGTAAGTGTGATTTTAGTGGGTAAGAAAAAGGTGGATACACAAGTACTAATGCGCCTGTGTTTCCACTGTTTAACTACAATCTTGATATCCCCTGTCCATAAATAGGATGATGTTAGTATTTATTTCCCCAAGTATTAAGTTGGATTTGGAGGTAGGGTGTTATGTATTTTGATCAAACTTGTTTTATTTCAGTTAAGTCAGTCAGAACATACCTTGTGGTTCCTAACTGATGTTTCTATTCGGCAGGTTTTTAAGAGTGGGCCGCTTTTCATATCTTCAAAAGGTTGGTAATCTTTGTCCCCCCACATCATACATTTTCTTGTTTATTTTCTTATTTTCTCGACAGTATAGATTTTTGGGTAGGTTCTAGTTAGAACTAAGGAGAATCAGTAATAAAACTGATTGAACTTGTAGAACTTCAAGGCTCTGCACCTGTAAATGTACATTGGCCTCAATCCTGACACAAAGTGACCGTATATCCCTTCCTCAAAACATCCCTTCTTATTTTTAGGAAAAATAACTTTACCAAGCATCTCACATTACCAACTGTACCCACTAAAATAACTAACAGATAGGTAACCACTAACCTAATGTTTTGAGCTACTAATGCGAAGTATCTGACACACCTGTTCTCCATGGTTTTGCATTTGTTATCTCTGAATAAATCAATGGTATATGAATTTATCAGTGTTATCCCATTTTGATGTTCTGTAGGAATAGGTTGGAAGTCTTGGAAGAAGCGATGGTTTATACTCACACGCACGTCATTGGTTTTCTTCAAAAATGATCCTGTCAGTATCTCTTAAATCTTTCTCGTTCTTCTTTTGGTATCTTTTGTCTTCTTTTTCCTCTGTTGTTTTATGTGATTCAACTCTCAATTAAGCAGATATGGTGGCAGATCATGACAAAAATTAATATGGTGATTGATTAAGCTTTCTTGGTAGACGAACTAATGGGCATTTTTGTGGATACACTTTGTGCTGATTTGATTTTTTTTGTAAAATGGCATTATATTTACTGTACAATTCTTATTGGATAATGGAGAGTAAGATATGGCTTAGACAACAGAGAATTGGATAATACTAGAAAAGTCTTTACCTATTGGTGCTGATTTCTTTTACTCAAATATTTTAGAGTTACTTCTGTTGTCTTTATTTATAATTTTTTCTTTACTTTGATTGATCGTGCAGACTGCCCTTCCACAGAGAGGGGGTGAAGTAAACCTGACATTGGGGGGTATAGACTTAAACAATTCAGGGAGGTACGTTTGACACATTGATGATATGTAGTTGTCAATTTTGATGTTGAATCTGTGTAAAAATTGTGAATTTTATTTTCCAGTGTTGTTGTTAGAGAAGACAAAAAGCTTCTTACAGTATTATTTCCAGATGGAAGGGATGGGCGAGCATTCACCCTTAAGGTGTTTTATTTTTTATATTTTTAAGAAAATGAGAATAAAATTCACTTGTACAACTTCTAAATGCATTATTAATTGTTGGGCCATATAAACCCTGATTGTTTTTTGAAATATCAGGCTGAGACATCAGAAGACCTGTTTGAATGGAAGACAGCTCTTGAACAAGCCCTTGCACAGGCACCAAATGCTGCCCTTGTTATGGGACACAATGGGATTTTTCGAAGTGATGCTAGTGATTCTATTGAAGGATCTTTCCATCAATGTATGTGCTCATTATTTATTAAATGTTATTTATTTATTTAATGTTTATTAGCTTATATTATTTATATGTCAATTCTGCTGTTGATTCTGTATGATTATGCTTGTTTTTTCTTATTTAATTTTCAAGATTTTATTAATAGGATTTTGCAGATTTTTGTCATCCATGTTATTTTTTCATCTTATTGAAAAAAATCTGCCCTCATTTTCACCATATTTTTTGCGGTGTTTCCAGGGAGGGACAAGCGCCCAATTAAGTCTCTGGTTGTTGGAAGACCAATTCTGCTAGCTCTAGAAGATATTGATGGAGGTCCATCTTTTCTTGAGAAAGCTCTTCGGTTTCTAGAGAAGTATGGTAAGTTGGTCTTCTACTACATCTGCGTTTCATTTCACATCCTTCCATGTGTCTGACTGTGTAACGGAAAAGAAAAATGTTGAATGCATTAAAAAAGTTCTACCTTATTCTTCAGTGATGAGTCCTACTGATTTTTCCATTTTGAATTTGCAGGAGTTAAAGTTGAAGGAATACTGCGGCAGTCTGCAGATGTTGAGGAAGTAGATAGGAGAGTTCAAGAATACGAACAAGGTACACACAGTTTTCTTAAAAACCCTGGCATTCTTTTCATTTGAAGATGGTGGGTCGTTGGTAAAGATAGCATTATAATAAAGTTAATTGGCTTCAACAAAGCAGCTAGCGGAGAAAAAATTTTGGAAGAAAGGAAATCTAACTTTCATATATCCCAGTTATCCAAATTGACAAAATGAACTAACCAAGCATAGCGTACCTCTTCAAGTTATGTTGTTCTGCAGTAGTTTTCCTTGCCATCCAATTTAAAAGCTATAACTTAGTAAGCATGGAGTCATTTTTAGTATCAGCTGCCCTTGATATTGGACTGATATTATGACTATTTTCTTGGTTTAACCCTTCTGCTGGTGAGAGATATTTAATGACTTCAGGCTTAAACACTTGGACTAATCTATGGATTTATATTCTGATGGATGCCACCTATGAATGCCCTATTTTTAATTGATATTTCCAGGCAAGACTGAATTTGGTGCTGAGGAGGATGCTCATGTTGTTGGTGACTGTGTTAAGGTATTTATTTTAGCTTTTTTTTAATAATTCATTATTAATGAATATACGTATTTGAAAATAAAAGCAAATAAACTATATGTGGAGCATACATACTAGATCTCGGATTAGAAAGTCCTCAATCTAATATTAAATTTTCCTACAAACATTAGGAAAGGCAAGGCTATCTAACCCACACATCATTCAACAATGGTAAAATAAAAATTATGGACCTCATTATGCATAAGAAATTTTAAGAATTCCATAAAGTTCCCCCCTATTAATTTTACCATCTAGAAGTAGAAAGAAGTTTACACATTGGGGTAATATAAGAATCTCCTTAAACATAGCAGCAATTGAGTGTAAAACAAAGCAAAAATTGACAATGACATTAGCTATAAGTTTAGAAGAGTGCAGTCCCTCTGCATGTGTACCGAGTAAAAACCAGGAAAGAGACTGTATGCTGAACAGGGAAGAAAAGACGTAAAAGTGAGTTCAATTTTGATAAGATTTCTATTATCAGACTGTAATTTTCTTACAAGCAGTCTTTGGAAAACCAACTCTACTTGCATAATGGATATCATAATAGGAGTGTCGAGAATCAGGAATAAATATTATATATTTGACGTGTTGTGATTTGACAGGATTTGATTTCCGGTTTACAAGAAACTGATCTAATAATGTACAGTTAGTACAATACAATTACTCCATTCAGACATAGGTTTTAGCATAACTTGTCTCTGATTTTATTGTTTGACGGCTATTAAAGAGCACACTAACAAGAACTGCTAAAGGACCAACCTATAGGGCTGTTGTGTGCTTCTAACTAAAAGAAATTGCATCAGCAATTAGTAAACCAAATATGCCTGAATGACATGAGCGGAGTTAGTGAATTCTAATTCATTATTGTGATGCCTTAGCACTCATTTTTATTAAAAAAAACTCCCTTTTATCAACTCATCGTGTATTAGATACTAGTCTACATACTAAATGTGGCTTACTTTGTAAAATTTATTAATACCGGAACTTCCACTTTTTTTCATAGTTTCCCTGTGCTTATAATTAAGACCTAAAGGTCATAAAATCAATCATGCATTCTTTCATCAGCCTAAGAGATTAATAGAAGCCTTTTTTGGAAGCAACTGTGATTTTGGTACAATCAATCTGATTAATATAAATCCTGTGTTTTTAAAATGTTCTGTTGGAATGTTGGATTGTGCATTTATTTAATGACAGTCCACTGGGTGTATTTACAGCATGTTCTGAGGGAGCTTCCCTCCTCTCCAGTTCCTGCCTCTTGCTGCACTGCTTTGTTGGATGCTTATAGTAAGTTGAGCTCTATGTTTATGCTCCTTATAACCATATGCTTCTGACAGTAGGTGGTTTCTGTTCTTTTGTAATGATGCATATTTCTCTATATACTTTTTACCTTTTTTTCTTGATTTTATTTTTATATGTTTTTTTATTAAAGGATTTTAATAAAGAATCTTATATTCAGATAATCTAGATTTGATTATATAATGAAAATTATTGAACAACTGGACATATTTTGAATGTCTTTTAGAGGTAAATAACTTAGCAAGAACTATCCTCACTGATACTTTAAATATTTTATACCGTTCCTCCATAATTTCCTGTTATAGGTGAATGAAATTACATTATTCTCTGCTGCTTTTTTCGTATGGAATATGTTTGAAATTTGAAAATATATTGATTTAAGAAATCAACTGTCATTGTTAAAGATTTTCTGTGAAATAGAGACGTGCATGTAGATGAAATCTTTTTAGTGCAATTTCTGTAGTGTTTTATTTCGTTAATGTGATATAGATGATTTTTTATCGTGAAAGCACCATAAAATGAGCAAAAGTTGCCTCCCTTGGAGTAGTTTTGGCTATAAAGGTTTTGGTAAAAACATGAAGACCAAAGTGGATGTTTGGTGCAGTTACTATTCACAGAAGTCCAATTTGAATCTTACCCATTTTCCCCTTTTTATAACTTTGCACGGATCATGTATGGAATAAGCTAAACTGCCTATGTTCATCTGTCTAATGGTTTTGCTATTTTCCTTCATGAATATCATTCAGTTATTTTGTTTCTTTTCTTGGGTTCTTTAGGTGCAATCTATGCTTAAGTTAATTGTTATTGTTTTCATTTTGCAAGAAATTGATCGTAAGGAAGCTAGGATTAATGCAATGCGATGTGCTATATTGGAGACTTTTCCTGAGCCAAATCGCCGATTGTTACAAAGGTGCTCTCTCTCTCTCCTCTTAACTGGCCACTGTACAGTATACTCACGCTCATACCCACTGGCAACTGTACAGTCTACTCACGCTCACACCCACACCCACACACTCTTTCCTTCATTCACTGTATGTCATCCTCGTATTGTAGAATAATTAAAAACATATATTTAAAAATGTTAACTGGGTTTTCTTGATTGTTATTTGGTTTGCTTTTGTAAATTATAAGAATAAGAATATAAGAATCTGTTTGTTTTGGGAGAGTCTATATTTTGTTGTTCAGGTTTATGTGGCCTGAGAAAAAACCTCTTATAGATACAATAAAATGAAGATTTCAAAACTTTTGTTTCACTATCTTTATCTGACAAACTAAACTCAAGCTCACCTCAGTTTTTCTGAAATTTGTTCTCTATTGGAAATCTTACATCGATTAGAGATAAGACTTATTTAAAGTATATACGTGGTTACAAACCATATCTTATAAGTCGGTTTTATGAGATTGAGTTAAGCTTAAAATCTATTTTTTAACATGATATCAAAGCCATAGGTTAGAGTTTATGTTAGAGAGATTTGTGTTTGTTGAGCATATCATTCCACCCGCTATTGGATCGCTATAAGATCACCCATTAATGCCTAGTTTTTTGTATGAGATGCATATACATCGGTGTGAGGGAAGTGTGTTGGAAGTCCCAGATCGACTAGAGATAATACCAATTTATAGTATATATGTGAGTGTAAACTCCATCTTACAAGCTGATTTTGTAGGGTTGAGTCAGACTTAAAAAATCCATTTCTTAACATTATCAAAATCCATTTATTAACATTATCTATATAATATTCGGTGATGAAGAATACCCTGTTACAGTTATTATGTCTATGTGCAGTAGCTAATAGCTATGTTGCACTAACAAAACAAATACCGTAATATTTTGCAGAATTCTGAAGATGATGCACACAATTGGTTCTCATTCTCAAGAGAATAGGATGACTCAATCTGCTGTTGCTGCTTGCATGGCACCCTTGCTTTTTCGACCTCTGCTAGCCGGAGAGTGTGAGCTGGAGGATGAATTTGATGTCAGTGGTGATAGTTCAGCTCAGCTTCTTGCTGCCGCCAATGCTGCTAATAATGCTCAAGCCATTATTACCACTTTGTTGGAGGAGTATGAGAATATATTTGATGTGAGAAACTCTCAATCAACATGTACTTTTTTGATTAATTGTTTCCTGGTTTGTGTATGCTTCCAATTAGGAACAGTAACTTCTAGTGGCTGCATATATGTTTTATTTAAATTCGAGGTATCCTAATTACTTGCGGGCTCAGTTTTTCTTTTTGTAATTATATTAGCTTCATTTGTCTGTATCAAACATGTGAAACGTACTATAAAATTTTTCTGTGGGACTGGTCAATCAAGTTAACTCTTTGTATAAACTTTGATCTTTTGATTGTAGGCTCAGCTAAAATGGTTTTACCTCTTGTAGCATAGGTTGTTCCTGTAATGTAGCTAAAATTAAATGTCTAAAAGTGTTTATTTTCATGCCATGTTTGAGCAATGCAACCTAATTTTTGTTGGCTGTTTCAGGAAGAAAATATACAGAGATGTTCCATGTCAGCAGATTCTCGGGTTGAAAATAGTGGCAGTGAAGATTCAACCGATGATGATAATGTAGATGTGAAAGAAAATGGTTACCATGATGCAGAGAATGAAGTTGATCAGGAGACAGATGAAGATGCTGATCGTGTTCAGAGTGGAAAATTGAGTGAAAGTAGTGGTTATGCTGGCAGTGATCTTTATGATTACAAGGTTATTTCCTCTGTTCTATCGATCCTGTCATCTGTGTCTGATTTTTTTAATGAAACCTGAAATTAAATGCTCCTTGCTACATAAATCTACCTGAGTGAGAAAACCTCTACAGACTGTGTGGTTGTTAACTTAACAGATTCATTAGCATCACATATCAGTTAGATCATGGAATTTTGTGGTTAAGTGTCATTCATACCCTTGTTCATCCTTCTGTTTTGGGAAGAGGGGAAGGACAGCTTTTCCTTAACTTGAGCATAATTTTGATTCTGTGCCATACTGTTTGCGTTGGAGATTAATCAACCATGAGTTTGTTCTTATATTTTTCCCAATATTACTCTTTAGAGTAGACTAGGATGGGAATGTCATTTCACTACAAATATTTACAAGCCAATGGGTGAGTCAATAAATATGTTGGGCCTGACAGCTTTGGATTTAGTTGTTGCATTTTTGTACGAGCAAGGGAATTGAATATTTTCATGATATAGTCATATAGGAGAGATCTATTTAATAAACCTAAATCATCTAAGGTATGTTGGTAATGTACTGTGTTTAGCCACAGTCAGTCCCAAGATTGAGTGGAGGAGAAGGGTTGTGTTTGGTTGATAAAACTTGTTCAAACCCCAAACGTGAATCACTCAATAGGATATTCTTGCTACTTAAGTTGTTTGGATATTCTTGCTACTTAAGTTGTTTCCTAGAAGTAATGTTTTGTATGAATCAAGTACACTTTTAAATGAGCTAGGGTCACTAAATTGACCCTCAAAAATGGTGTTAAAATGAGAAAAGAGTCCTAACATTTTTCTGGACCTAAGGAAGCTATTTTAGGAGTGCCTGATTAGTTTTGGTTCTTAGAATATTGGTTTCTTATTAGGTAAGTCTTTGGTGTTGGTGGGCACCATGATTTTAAGCAGGATTAACATTACGGAAGTTCATTAAGACATACGGTTTGAAGAGAAAGCTCAGAAGGTAGATGGTAAGGTACTGAGGGGAAAATCTATTTATCTTCTACAGGGGCATAATGGTAAGGTACTGAGGCAAAAAAAGAAACTTGTGTTGTTTTTATTGACTTGGAAAAAGCATGTAATCAAGGGCAAGAGAAGTGTTATATGGCTTTAAAAAGGAAAGATATTCAAGTGATATGTATCCAAGTTATACAAGGCATGTATAATGTAGTAATTGACAGTCTGAGATCTCCAGGAGGTGAGATCAAGACACACACACACACACACGTGTGTGTGTGTGAGGTTGGCCCTAAATGCATGTTTTTTTGCAAATGGTATAATTTGACATTAACGGCTGAGGTTAACTCTAAAATTGCCCTTTGTAGATGGAAAGTCATTGGAATCAGAGGGTTTTTACTTGAGCTTGAGTAACACAAATTATGCATTGCAATTTAGTAAGAAATGAGACGCAAATGACAGTTCAAAATAATATGGCTAAGTTGTCATACCATTGCTTTGAGGTTTAGGTATATAGGATTAATATTTCAAATTTCGTGCACATGATACTATTTATGTGGCTAAAATGAAGAAAATCATCTAAGGTCATTTGTTATTTCAAAATATCTGCCAAACTCAGTGAGAATTTTTATCATATAATACAATTTGCTACTTTATGATATTGAAAGTTAGGCTATAATGGCACTAGAGAAAACTGTGGAAATAACATAAATGAGTATGTTACTATTTAATTTTATGTTCAGGTCCACAAAATAAGATACGATATGGAATAATTTTATACTTTAAGATATCAGTGTGATTCATCAGGAAAAATGACAGATGATTGGTCAAGGTGGTTTGGGCATGGGCAACAAAGTTCATTGAATGCCACTGGTGAGGGGAGTAGATGGCATGTTTTGGTGAATAATATCCAAGAATTGTGTGATCCATGTAACTTCACCTAGTGAGATAAAGCTACTTATGTTGCTACTGTTCCCTTATGTGGAAATTTTATCAGGCTAGGGATAGAGACTTTATTTTGAATAATCATCTGCTGTGATTAACAATGTTGTTTTCTTTTCCCCCTATCCTCTTAAATTCTTCTTTGTGTTCCTGCAGGCATTTGGAGGTGATGACTCTGATGTTGGATCATCCAGTAGTAACCATGCTAAGACAGAAAATGCTAATCTAAATGCTGTTCCTGATACCCCACTGACTGAGGATCAGAACAAGCAAAGAAAGGGCAGTGAAAACCCAGTTGATGAAAATGATCCTTCAAATTTGTTGCCTTCCACTGAATCTTATCGATCTATGGGTGAGATTTTATCTTCTATGGACCCTGGCAACCATTTACCCATTCCTGTGGTTGAATCAGGATCTGTGAAGCAAACTGGTAAAGCAAGTAGCGCTAGTTTCAGTTCTAAGCGGTCAGCATTCTGGGGAAGGAGCAATGTGAGTTTTTTTTTTTGACCATTTACTCCCTAACAAATTTGTCAGAGATCTAAGTTGGTATATAGTGGGAGTTTATTACAGGAATAACAATTACACTAACAACCATTTGTAGGATAATGGGACATTTATGTGACAAAATATACTTGCAATAAGCTAGCGAGTAAAATGTGCAGACGTAATATGTTAGCAGTGGATGTACTTAAATTTTGTTATGAGGGGAAAATTTTTCTTCCCAGTTTTTGCAGTTTTTCTTTTAATCATTTTTAAGGTAAATACATGACTTCTGATAATTTGTTATGATTTAAGCAGCCAAGGAAGACACCATCAGTGGAGTCAGTTGATTCTTCTGGAGAAGAGGAGTAAGATACTAGATTTGACTTTGTTTTTCTTTGTATAGTAGTGTGCTCTCTTGGGTTATATTTCTTGTTAGAATTTGGAGTTATTCTTTGATCCCTTTTCATGGATGTTTTGGACGTGTTAGACGATGGGTTGGCATTTTCATCAGCTTTAACAGCCTTGTTTTGTTGACTCCTTGCGTCATGTGATTTCTATTTTATTCCTTGAAAGCAAATGACTGTGATGGTATTGATGTCTGTAGGCTTGCTATTCAGAGGCTAGAGATTGCAAAAAGTGATTTGCAACACAGAATTGCAAAGGAGGTAGATTTCTTGTGACTACTTATTTTATGCCAAAGCATATAATGAGAACATTTTAACGGAATTGGTCCTGTTTTCATTTTAGGCTAGGGGCAATGCAATTTTACAAGCAAGCTTAGAGAGAAGGAAGCAGGCTTTGCATGAGCGGCGATTGGCACTTGAGCAAGATGTACTTACTGTTGATTTATCTCCTTCCATTATGAATTGAGACCATTTAAATGTTATTTACTAGTCTCTCCTGTGCTCTGCTGCTTATTTTTAATGTGATGTGTGATTTCTAGACGTTCTTGGGTTTGGCATTCTTGAAATAATTTGCTCAGCTTTTTTCTCTAAAGATATTGAACCCTCTTGAATTAAAATTGGGTAAATTATTCTTTTCAAAAACCAAAAGTGGTCTAAAGAATTTTTATTGTGTATTACTATAATCTATGAAAGATATTGGTTGCTAAAAATGTAACCACTTTACAATGATTTATGATATGGATAGAATACAATTCACACTACTGATGGCGGCTCAAAAAAATTATAATTTAAAAGTGTTTTACATATGGAAGAGTTTTCTTCATTGGGATTTTTTTTTTCTTTTGAACTCTATGGAATTTCTAAAGCTCCTTTGGAGATGTATTTCTATTGATTGAAGCTCGGGATTTATAATTGCTTTGCAAAAAGTTATACCATATCTCTCTTTTGGTCGTATATCCATTTGAAAAAAAAATGACTGAAAGGCAGTGAAATAAACACAAAATAGCTAAAGATATTAAAAAAATATCAAGTAAAAAATAACATTCAACAATAAAAATGCATTAAACTACCTAGCTAATCAGAAATCATGGTTCTAGCCAGAGTTGAAGTACAATAAAAATAACATTCATGGCTATATTTCTGTCATATTTTATATAAATTTTTTTATTTTGGCCCTTAATAAGTTGCCACTGATTTTTTAATCTACAGGTTTCAAGATTGCAAGAACAGTTGCAAGCTGAGAGGGATCTTAGAGCTGCATTGGAAGTAGGTTTGAGTATGTCTTCAGGACAGCTTTCCAATTCACGTGGCATGGATTCCAAGGTGCTTTTGTATTCTTGTAATGTTTACCATTCTTTTTCACTTTTGGTGTCTTTCTCAGTAACCTCTACTAAGCATGCTAATATACAGACAAAGGCTGAACTGGAAGAGATAGCACTTGCCGAAGCCGACGTGGCCAGATTGAAGCAGAAGGTTGCAGAACTCCATCATCAACTTAATCAGCAACGACAGCATCACTATGGATCACTTACTGATGTGGGTGATCGATACCAACATGCCCAGAATCATCCTCAACAGTGAGTATGCAGACCTATGTTATTTCTAACACCAAGAAGAAGAATCTACTATATAGGAAATTTAATTACAAAAGCTTTTTGATTTTCTTCAAATTTCAAAATGGGTGCAGTTCCACATGAATTTGATGCCAAATTCAATTTAAATGTACTGGAATATTACCAACTTCAAAAGACCAAGTACCCACTTGAGTTGATACTCAATATTGCGTTTAAAAAAACTTCTTAAAACATGGAGATGAAATGTTGATTTTTTTTCTTCTTGATTTCTTTGTAAAGGATTCTTTGTGTAATTGTATCCTCTGCCCCCTTGTGCTTGTACTTATCCTAGCCAAACACTAGTTTCTTGCTGCACTTATTTCATTCTTTTATGGGATCGGCCTTTTAATTGAAATCCATGTGAACTTATTATTTCATTCTTTTGTAGCTATTTATTTTTCTTATTTTTTCACTCATGCAGGAGATTTCTTCAGCAAGATTTTGATTCAACCCTGGCCTTCTGTAATCATGAAAGGAAACAAAGAACTGAGGTGTGTTTTATATAGTCTATTTCACAATCAAAATTTAAAGGAAAAACAGCCAGGAAGGAGGTTGAATCTTCTCTGTGTCCTTAATCTAACCTTTTCAATAACTTCCTTTTATTATTTAAGTAATTGCTTAAGTTGATGCTTGATACATGATTACAAAAGGTAGTTCCATAATGAACCCCATTAATGAAGAAAAAACTTTTCTTGTTATTTTCTTTTCCTTTTTGTACTCGTTATTACCATGGAAATGGTATTTGAAGGTTCTATAAATTGGGGAATTTGGTGTATTACTGGTGGAAATGGTATTTCTATCCCTGGGTAGAGAGCACTTTTTTCTCTAATTTCATACCCTGTCTGTTTTTATTATTTCTTTTTTATGATAAAACTACTTCATTACTTTTGGATGATATATTTCATCGTTCAAAGCACTCAAACAACAGTGAAATTTGCCTTTTGCATTTTTGCAGGAGAATTTGATGGGCACTGATTGGAGAAATATCAAAGGACAAGTATTGGCATCTGGTAATGGTAGTAGGCAGCCTTCTCGAAAGCAATTTGTAGAGTCAAGCCCTAGTGATTCAAAAAGCACTGAGGCATCAACAAGCATGTCCGTAGACGATCTCGGTGCTGTCGACTCTGCCTCCGTGCCCTCCACCTCAAGGGCAGCAGAGGTAAGCATTCAGATAAAGAAATGTCTTCAAAAAGTGTTTTTTATGCAAAATTCCGGTAACATCATTCTATCAGTTTTGACACATACGAGTGCCATGAGTACTGTACTTTTTAGAAAGTAAATTTTTATCTTAATTTAACTTTACAAAATCAGTTTGTAAGATGAGGTATACAGTTATTTTTATATTATAATTTGATCATATTTATAGTCGACGTGTGATTTTACTTGTATATTATGGCAGAATCTGACTGCTTTCTGAATGGAGATGATTAGGAACTGACCCAGTTGAACTGGTTTCAGGTGGGTGAATATGCAAGACATCCATCTGTAGCATCTTCAACGTTAGTAGAGTTAACCACTCGTCTCGATTTTTTCAAGGAACGGCGGTCCCAGCTGATGGAACAACTCCATAACCTTGATTTGAATTATGGTTCTACAACTTCCCAAGACTTTGTCTATAAACCGTCATCACCATCATGGAGTTGACTGGCCAAATAGGTGTGCTTCATAAAATCTGTGGAAGAATTTTGGCTGACATGTATATCCTTTCAGTCTTTGACTTACTGCATATATTTGTATCCCTTATGGTCTGTGCACTTCTTCTGCTTCATTCTCTTGGCTCCTACTTAATTTTTTCTTCTTCTTTTGGTAGTGAAGTTCATTGGAGTTGAAATGAAAGGCTTTCTTTCCTTTTTAATAACATTTGAGTTCTTTTGTTTCTTTAGGGTGGGGATGGAATTTCGTGTAATTATATTATATGTCAATAGATGGGGAATTTTGTTGTTGAACAGCCAACCCAAGTGAGGAAATTTTAATTACTGTTTTGGCAAATTCTTTGTACATAGGAACATACAATTGCCAGTTTGTTACCTCTGTGGAATGATTGATGTGTATCTACAAAGTTGTTTGTGGTCAACGCTCAGATTCTATTCTGCTTTTCTTAAAATCATCTAAAGAAAATCAACAAAACTTTGTATCAACAATGGATTTTCTCATGACAGTATGAATTTTTTTCTCTGATCACGAGATACAATTTTCCTGTCAACCTTGTTTTCTTATTTATAGTTAGCATGATTCATTTCTTTAATCCCTTATTTATTGTACCAGCTAACTATGCTGTGTTACCTATCAGTTTATTTAAACATTTTTTATACATTTTCAAATTGACTATATTAAAATATGCCAAATTATAAAAAATATTTTATTTTTAATTGGTTCTTATGTTACTCCTGTCGAAATTTCAAGTCTAAGGTCTAATCTAAATGGACTTATCAATCACTCAAGGTTGGTAGGTTTAACAGTGAACTTGCAAATTAATTAGGCTTAACTGAACTTTTAATACTTCATAAATTTGAATATTTTGTATTGAATTTTATCAAAAAGATTTGGTTTATTGTATACTCAAAATCCTTATGTTTTACTATTAAGTCTGACATTTAATTTGTCAGTTACTAGGAAGATATAATCTGTGTTGCATGTGTTAATAAATGTAAAATTTAGTGATAAATATAAGAAGATATTGTTGATAATATAAAATGATAAGTAATTTTTATCAATTTAATTAATAGCATGCATAATGAAGATTGTTATATTTCTTTGTAAGTTTTATATTATCATCTAGACCGATTAAAAGAATAAAAGCTCTTTTAAAATAATACTATTTTGTATTAGTAATAAAATTTCATATTTTTATCATGCAAAAAACAATGAGATAACAAAACAAAATAACAACCATATTACAATAATAAAATAAAATATAAAAATTAAATGATAAAGATGCAATTGAAAAACAAATTTCAATAGACACTTTCTTTTTAATTAAAATTTTTTTATATTTTTAGAAGACATAAATTTAATTAAGCTAATTAATTATTATTGCACAAAAAAGTTTGTTATTCATATATCCATATATTCACCCTTCCTCGTAAATAACAATAATTATTATGATAAAATTTGATTCTCATTTGTGGGTTTGATTCAGAATAATAAAATTACAAGTTAATGTAGAATATGCAATATGTGTCATTATAAATTTTAAGTATACTTATAGATTTTCAAAATTTGTTAACTTCTTATTTCAGCTAAAAAAAAATCATAAATTAAATTAATTAAACTATTTTGCAATTTTAACTCAACAATATCAAATTTCACTTAAAATAAAAGCATCCCTATCTTCCCTTGAAAGCCTAATTTCACACTATACTAAATCCTTCAAATTTTATCAAATCTTGACTTTTTAACTTTCAAATTAATAGCATATCCCAAATCCAGCATAAATATTTTAAAAGACAATAAAATATTGAGGATCTTAAATAGAAAATTGAAAAGAGAAAATAAAATGTACAATTTTTGTTCAAGAAAATGAAATACAGAAATTATTTCAAAATAGAAATGAAACTAAAATACTAAAAGTGCTACTAGATCTATACAAAAAAATGTTATTTGTGCAATAAGGCATAAAACAATTTATTCATCTAAAGTAGAAAAGAAATGTAATAAGTGATATAATAGAAATGATGAACACAAAAATACCGTATAAAATGTATGAGTTGTCACATAAATAACAAAACTCAGCCTAAAAAAGAAAAACACCAATTCTAAGAAACAAAATATCCCATGGTAGTCAAAGGTGCAATATTTAGAGTAAGTTACACTGCAGAAAGAAAATAGTTCTATATTGCTGCAATGACATCATCTAAAACCATTATATTCCTTTTATGAGTGTGAACAAAAGGCAAAAGGATGATACTTGGCGTGGAAACCTCCAAAGGTTTCTGATTGGAATCGTAACGTAAATGGCACCACTCTCCATATCAATTGATTTTCCACCAAGTATTAGAATCATAGTAAAGTGAAAACCTTTTCCCTTTGCAATTTTCCTTTCCGTTGAATGAGTATCATGATAAAATGATAATCATTTTCTACCATCAAAAAGCGAACTCAATTCAGTTAGATATCTATACTAGAGTATTTTCTTTACATTGACTTACAATGCACCTGCTAGCAGTTACATTATGTTTCCATAGATTCCTGTCTTATACGGGCACTCGCTTGCCTCTATAGCGATCAAACAGCTGCAAATGCACAGAAAATTAGCAGGATCAGTTTGAAAATTTCAGCATAATGGGCAAGTAAAAGCAAAGTGCTTCAATATCTAGAAAGTGTGTCACTTCATATCATCAATTAATACGTTCTCAACCATGACGTTATCTCTACCAAATTCTGATATACTTTCCACAAATATCATAAATGACAGAAATAATAGCGTGAGTCATTAAGTTAAAAATAATTTTAATATAAATAATGTTAATTATATTTCTTAACCTGGGTGTTATCCTTCTAATGGGATTGGGATTGATAGAAAGAAACAGAAGAAGCAACACCCAACAACTTCTAGACAGATATATAGAACCAACAATTAATGTCAGATTGATCATTATATAGTCAATTTTCCTCTTAATATCAACATTCACACTTATTGGAGAAAAACAAGATTGATCAATCCATCAACCAAAGTGACTAAAAATTTCTTGATAACTTTCACGAACACTGGCTATTGACATGTTTAGCTAAACCCAGACCGCTGAATGAGTAAATACTTTTGTGAAGACTCAAGATGACAGGCAAATTCATCACAAAAACATACCGATCGAATATATGGTTGTTCAACCAACCAACCAAGAACAGGAATCTTCTGTAAGAAAACGGCCAGTGTAGGCCAGAATCCACTGCTCAGTACAATTCATAATTAGCTTTAAGCATGTAAAATACAAAAAACATAATTGAATTCTTTTAAATTTGCACTAAACCTGAATAGTATGATGAATCCATACAACTCAATAATCATGCCCAAAATAGGCCACCCGATTATAAGAATAAAGAACCCGACACCAAAAGAGATTGTCCCCTTGAAGAAGAGTAAATCGTCAGTGGGGAAAATTTACCATGAAGGAAGTACGGGGCACCAAGTGAAAAGACAGATAAAATGTAACAAGTTTACCTTGAAATTACTTCGTTTCATGAAAAATTGCATAGTGGACTTCAGCCCAATGGTTAGGGACACTCCAGAAACAAACAGGATCTGATTTGAGCATCAACAAGGCCTCAAAAAATATGTAAGTAAGCAAAATCAAATAAGAAGCAACTTCTTAAACAGGTAATTTGTAAATGAATCGTACATTTCCAATGGCTAGCAATCCCTTGTCAAAGAAGAAGATAATCCCAATGAATGAGAAAAATATACCAAAGCCAGTTAACCCTAATCCAATCTCTGTATCATGTGTCAATCACATACGTTAAAAAAAAATAGGACAGTAGTAGATATCAAATATGTAATACAGAAAAATAATTTATGCACAGTTTTGTCAAATGAATACTTATGCTATCCACCATGATACAACACCATAAAGACACTAATATATTTATTGAAAACTGTATAATGTTATTAGTTGGCGAAAACTAATAACATAATCCTAAAGATGTCTTCTTGTCCAAGAACCAGAAGGGAACCAATATTAACAATGTTAAACACAATGCCATTATTGGTCAATCTCAATTAGCTTCATTAGGTGATGCATTACTTTGAAATAACCAATTATAAGAAAAATAATATCTAAATAAAAGTAGAAGCAATGTTGTGACTACTACTTTTTTACAAGAGAATTGGTATCCACCATTACATTATAAAATGGCTACCAGATCTTATATCTCTAACTTTTTGATAAAACAAATTTAGTTACAAATTGTGTTTTAATTTCCTTATTTCTAGTTGCTTCTATTTAAACTGAGACATACACTCCCTAATAAGCCTTGGTGTAATGTTTGGGGTTGTCACCATGTGATCATGTTTAAACTGTAGAATTAATAACTTGTAGATAAAGGATAATAACCCTTCCCCAGACCCTGACCCTGAGTGCCCAGTGTATCGTGGGAGTCTTGTATTGCACCGTTGAACAGGATCAAAATAAATCAAAACTAGGTAACTTTCAACTGAATATTTGAATGTGGTAAGTAATTTATGGAACTAGCTAGCTCCACAATATTTCATTCTTACAGATAAACATTAAAGATGCTAGATCACTTCAAAATCAGTAGGATATCATTATTCTAGATAAAAGAATGAAAGTATCATATTCCACTTACTCTTTCGATCATTCATCTCAAAAGAAACCATTTTACCAACTCAGAAGATCAAGCACCTTGCCTTTGCTGAAACACCCAATAAATAACCAAACTCTGTTATAAATGAGTGTGAAATGTGAATCATATTCTCCATGACCAAATTTATTTAAAGAGCATACTATAGCACCACCACCATATAAAATATTAATCCAAAAAATGATGCTAGGACGATGAACTGCTAAAAGTTCAACACAATTCAACTCTCATTGAACAAAACAAATGAATTATAATATAAAGTTCAAGTTACCCAGCCACTAAAATATCAAATTTTTCAAATGAAATAGATCACAAATATAAGGCTTCCTATGTCCATAGAAAAAGTACAAGCAACTATACAAGCAACAAAAGTTTAAGGTAGCAAGGAAACCCAATGTGTTCAGCACTATAAGTATAACTGTATAAGAGAAGGAAAACTACAATGATCCATGAATTAGAAGACTTGCATTTAATTTAAAACCGTACAACCGAATATTCTAGTCATTCTGAAACTGAAAGGCTTAATCAACTTCAACAATGCATACCACAATATTCTTATCTGATCCATAATCAAGAGTTCAACAATGGATATCACTATATTCTCATCTGATCCATTAACTAGAGTAGTTGAGTTTTTCTAAATTCTGGAACCTCGCCGTATTTAGGAAAGAAATAAAAACCAAACATAAATTTTCTTTGCATACATACCGTGTATGATCAAAGCCGGCAACTTCAATAATCTATACCCAATCCAGGCTCAAAAATTGAAAGTTATTTCCTTTACTCACATCACTCCTTAATCCACCCCAACAGAACTTACATAATAAAAACTCATGACCTAGAAATTAGAATTGAAGTCCCGACAAAAACTAATACACTACTAAGCACTAAATTTATCAATCCATTTCAAACTGTAGCGTCACACATATGATGTTCGCAAAAGGTGTTGTATAACGTATGGTTAAAAACAGATTTCAAAAAAGAAATGGAATACACAAACACGTAAAAGAAAACAAACAATTAGAAAGCTAAAATTACCAAACGCGAAAAGATTTGTAGAAATACGTCAAATTTTCGTTGTACAGGAATAATGTCTAGCGTTTTCATATTTCAAAACAATAAA
>NW_025908110.1:3750-22497 GCF_018835915.1 Vigna umbellata
ACACAAACATCATCTTGAAATTCAAATATTAGATTAATTTTTGTTAAATTCACAAAGATAGAAAACCAATGTAATGATTGGTTTTTTCTACCTTGATTGCAATTAGAATCCCTTTTTGCAGCTTCTGAAGCATCGCTTGAAACAATTTATGTTGAAAAACACCCAACATATCTCCCAAATTCCAATGACAGTGTTCTAAAGTGGACATATCACATCATAACTACCAACAACGGTTCTATTCCGAAACGATTGAAGTTTAAAGTACTTGTAAGCAGGAAGCTCAATTTGAGTATTATTTCGACTGAGAAGTCTTTCAAATCGCGCTCTTTATTTGTTATATCATTCAATTCTCCAACAAAAGAAACAGGGCATATACCTCCAATAACTCACATTCAATGATATGTAGAATTTTCAAACTTTGGAAGATTGAAAAGATCCACTCTGACAATCGGCTCATCCTCAACAATGCTTTCCTCATGATTTTTATTGACCCTTTCGTGAGTTAACTATATCCTTCAAATTTTGCCCCTCCTATGTACAATTCTTCCAAAAGAAGTCAGGTCTTAGCTATAGATGGAACAAATATCTCCAATTATTTGATCTACTTCTACATTCTTCTTATCAACAACTTTCAATTGGTTAAGCCTCCAACAATGTTGGCTGGCAATATATGTTTTAATTCTTGACACTATATATCTTATCATCCGGCAGTTTTGGAAAATTTGTACAGGATGCCCTGTGGTGAATTCATCTCACCTCCTCCGTTTTTGTCCTTATCTCGCTAATATATACTTAGTTCATCACATACTTGATATTTTTAATATTTTAATTTTACAAAGTTTCGAGCAACACATATGTGAAGAGAAATGTCAACGTGGACAATCTACTTAAATCAAACTTCTGTAAGTTCTCAAAAGGTCCATTGGCAGGAAGAAAACAATTCCATAAACTCTTAGATTTGTCATGTCACTTGATTCTCATAGTATGCACTTGGAGAAGAGAGTACCACTCACTCGAGTGACTACGAGTGTCATCAACATTCTAACTCTTCAGAATCAGTATCCTCCAACTTATTCAACTCATCCAAACCTCCTCTTTCAATTGAAATATATCAGGGACTGATTTTTTTGCACCTCCTGATAGTTGCACACAAATAGATCCTTTGCTCTTTTTGCCAAACCCTTTATTACCTTCTTTGATATGTCAAAATGGTTAAGTAATAAGTTGCCATGTGTAAATATCTCTAACCATCAAAATCCGCAAAACTAAATGATCAGAGTAAAGACCCTATAATACCTTTGAGTGTTTCGGGAATGCTAAACGTCTTAAAGAATTCAATATTTTCTTCACTGTCAGCATCCATATCCTAATCATGTACAACTCTTCCAAAACGGGATTCTCTCACACCTGCAAAATTCTTCACTTTATGTCACACTTCATTAACCTCTAACAAATTTTAGGTTGTATTCACATCGGTTTGTATTCAGGAAATGAAGGCTAGTGAACATCCATATACGAGAGATTGAAGATTCTTCATACCGCCTAAAATGAGAGTCGCTCAATTCAATTAATTCGCATGAATAGAAACGAAGATTTGTTAATGTTTTTGAAAGATATTGTTGACAATCGTGTTTTCTTTCATCGTCTCTCGTTCTCAAGAATCAAAACTTTGACCATTCCCATTCTTTTGAAAATCCCATCCAAATCTTTCATCTTTGTCCGTAACGCATAAAACTCAAGTATTGGAAGCAATCCAAATCATTTGGAAATTTCCACACCATAGATATCTTACTGAATTTTGTTCCACTCTAACATCTTTCTCCACTTCACACTTGATAATCTGTTTCTCATCTTTTGCTATTATGTGGGCCACTATCACGAACTATTGTCTGCATTTGCACATTCATCATCTGCATCAACAATAAACAACAACAACAGCTTAATTAGCTGCATCACTTCCACTCCTTGCCTCTTCATATGAGTCTAACTCTCTCCAATAACACCTAATCCTATTGCACATCTTGTTAAAATTTCAATGTCAATTCAAAAATCTTCAGGAAACACAGAGACAACAGAAAAGTGATTTAGCTTCTTTAGTATCTAAATTATCATAGCTCAACTGCAGGCAACTTGTAGGGATCAGTCAAACCTCTTCATATTTATTGGCTTAGAAGTGTCTTCAATTTATTCAATGCAACCCTCATTCCGTCTCTGGCTTTTCCCTTCAAACTACAGCACAGCTGCATGGCAACGGCAATCTTTACATTCATTGGAAATTATCTTCCCAGATCCTTTAAGGTATCAGAGGTGGCATGATATAAGTGCTTTATTTTGGAAAGAGTCCATGTTCTTCATCCGTTTAAAATTGGCAAGTAAATCTCTTTGACAGTCCATTAAAGTAAAAATGCTTCTGATCTACTGGTAATGAGAATCTTGCATCCTTTAAGGTGTTCAGAAGAAGGAATTCCAATACGACCAAAGTCAAGCTTTCTCCCACACATCATCAGAATTATAAAAAATATTGTTCTTTGAGTTAATCTTGAGCACAATCTTTGGGCTCTCTGCATTTCTTCGGTTTCTGGAAATTCAAATTGGAGTGAACTTGCTATTTTTCTTGAATCCTCCCAACTTCCACCGTACTAGAAACAGGCTACAAAAAGAACTTTTTCAAAAGATCCTCGCTTACGAACTTCCGAACCCTCCATCGCTAAATGTTGTTTTACCACAAACCCCCAATCCCATACACAGCCCAATCATGGGAAACATTTATTTTCACTGAATCAGTAGTTGCCTCATAAGCAGATTGTCTCTCTCAAAATTCATGCATTTTTCTTGAAAGCATCAAGGCTGTTGAAGGGAAGCGTCGATTTTGCGGTCAATGGCACATATTCTCTGCCCTCTTCTAATGACACTTTTCGAGGTCATAGTTTTTGTTTGCTAACTTTTTTCCAAACAGATATCGCCAAAATCCAATTGGGAGTGCCCAAAGCAACAATGTTTTTGTGTGTTTTGCCATTTTCCAGCACTGATTGATATTGTGTTACATCATTGATAGCATCTTCCAGCCATTGTCCACAATTTCACTGGGCTTTCTCGCTTGTTCTTGGTGTGCCGTAACACATGTTTGGGACTATCTTTGTTATCTAATCAAATTGCTCTCTTCTTCTTCAAGCCTTTTGACGAAATTTTTAAAGCAACAAGGATAACGTAATTGATTTAATGCTCCACACACTAAATCTCTTGAAACAGAAGATGCAAAACCACATAGACACTCCATCAATTTATTCCAACATATACAACTTTCTTAAACCTGATCAAGAAAAGATAGACGCACTTTAGATGTATTAGATAACAAAATGATTTTAAAATAACTTATTTCATCTTCCAGTACATCACTTTTTTTATAGTAAAATTAGGTAAAAAGTTATCAAGTGTAGTAATTAAATTTAATGTTCTCTATCCTAAATAGTCAATTATGGGATACACAATAAAAGAAAGTCTAATAACTTTAATCATTGCTTTTAAAATTATTAAGTTTGATAAAAGAGTTTTTAAATATATTTTTCGTCACTTTGATAATTTTGTCGAACATTTTTTTTAAATAATGTTTTGTAAATGTTTTACCCTCCCACCAACAAAAAATAAATCATGTTCAAACATACAAGTATGTAGATGAGAAGATTTGTTAAATAGAAAAATAAAAACACAAAAGTGTACCTGTACAAAATATATTTAACCAAAGCTTAAACTAAAACATGCATTGTATACAAAATTAGAATTATACTTATCTTTTGTAAGTTTAATTTTTCTATACTTATTTAAATTTATATCCACATTTTAGATAAAATGTACAAATAGAAAAAGAAAGAAAAAATACTAATTCCTTAAAATGTTAATTGTGATAGAGGATCTGGAAATTAAGTTATTATATGCACGATCCGATTGGTTACTTGATGAGTAACAAGAGTTCTACTCTTTACACCGCAAATCACTCTATAAACCATTCGTTATACAAAATTATACTTTCAAGTCTTCAACCTCTGTTACTTGTATTAATTCATTATAGTAAAATATATTAATTCACCGTTTTTCTCACTTAAATAGTTAACATCAAGTTTATCATATACCTTCTCTTCAAAAAAATTCCGTTAATGTAAAACACTTTGCTTTCTTATCTATAATTTAATTTTCAATTTTTTCTTTTAACACAAAATCTTCACTTTAATTCCTTATTTTTTTTTAAGACTAAATTAACTATTTTCAACAGTTTTTTGCATCTTCGGAAATTTTGAGTGAGGTGCCATGTGTATCATAATTTATCCGAACTTCTATTACAAGGGAATGTAACTTGTTTAAGAGACCAATTATAAGACTAGTTAATTATTGACAAAGGATTAAATAAAACTATCAAAGAATCTTATGTGAAAGTCATGAAAATATCAACTTGTGGCACTAATCAATTGAGGAGAATACAAACTTCAATGATTACATAATATTAATTAGTTGAGTGTGAATTGTCTTTCTTGGGAGATTAGGTGGTTCCACCGTATTAAGTCCTATAAATTAAAGATTATACAGGGGAGTTCATCAAGCTCCTTTAGGACTTCTAAATACATAATTTTTCTGTTTCAATTTTAAGTTGTTATCAAAATAGGTTGCTAGTATTTGTAATTTTCGGTGCATTTTTTGCGGTCTTCCTTCGTCATCAGTCACCATCATAGTTTTCATTGGTGACCACCAGATCAAGATCGCTTCTTCAAGCGATGACCACTTGTGTTAGAATTAGAGCGATAAACATTTTCAAGCAACGTCTCACGCACATCAATTATAGAATGCCTCGAGGCGCGTGAATCCCACACACATCGCTCGGTCATCTGATCTTCTCTAGACAACTACCATTTGACTCACTGGAGCAATCCCGATACGTTCCACGTGTCTTATTTAGAGGTCATTTGGTGGACTTTTAGTCACAAAGAGATTCGCTTTTCCTTATGGATTGAAGGTTTTTTCTATCGAACATAGTTTTTGCCTTTAAAAACTATTGTTTTGCTTTCATAATCTGTTTTTAAAATGTCTACTGCACCTATCATTTTTGGAAATCCTACCATTATCATTGAAAAACTATATGGAAAAAAATAACTCTTTTGTGGTCGGCATTCATTGAAATATGGTTCTTTAGCGAGGGTCATCATGACCACCTTGACCAAGATGGAAGGAACGTGCCTCCTGATAAGTTTGAATAATTGAAGCAAGTTGATTTTCAATTGTGTCGTGTTGTGAAATATGTGGAACTGAAGCTTTTGGTTTCTCTTATAGCTTTTAAAATGTCACTTTTTTCATAAGAAAGCTCAAACTTGTCACTTTTTTCAAATTCTTCTCCATCGTTACTCAATACCATGACTCCTAGTGAAGATGATTCAAGATGGCTCATTGTTATCAGAAAAAGTTCTCGTTCCACTCGAAACCCACATCCTATTCATAACTTTTTTAATTTCTATAAATTGTCGTTTTCCTATTGCTCCTTTTTATCCTCACTATCCTCTATTACCATTCCCAAAAATGTGAATCGAGCAATTGATATCCTAGATGGTGACAAACTATGATTGTTGAAATGCAGGCTCTTAATCAAAATAATAGTTAGGTGTTAGTTCCTCTTCCACTAGAAAAAAGGAAGTTGGATGTCGATAGGTATATGCCATTAAAGTAAGACCTAATAGTGAAGTTGATGAGCTCAAATCTGATTAGTTATAAAGGGGAACACTCATATTCATGGAGTTTGTTGGATCAAATGATTAAATCCATGTCATGTACACACAACTATGTGTGACTTGTGTAATTAGTTGAGTGTGAGTTCTCTTTCCTTTCTAGATTAACTGGTTCCATTGTATTAAGTCCTATAAATGAAAGATTAAGAAAATGAGTTCATCACGCTCCTCCAAGACTTCTAAATACATTAATTCTATGAGAGAGTTTTAAGTATGATTTTCCTAACAGAAATAATATTTTAATCTCTCAATATGCATTATGTTTGTTAGAGATTCCACATCGATTTGCGATAAGGTCAATTTAGAGTATATAAGTAAATACAAACCTAATTTTACAAGCTGGTTTTCCAGAGTTAAATTAGGCTTAAAGTTCACTCGACGTAAAGGGGTGTGTTAGAAGTTCGACATTAACTAGAGATAAGGCTAATATAAAGTATATAAATGGATGCAAACCTCATCTTACAAACTAATTTTGTGACATTAAATTAGACTTAAAGTCCACTTGTGAATAATGTTTGTTTAATTTATTTGTTTATTCATTCATATAAACATAGACAATGGCACATAAACCCAAGTGGAAGAATATAAGGTTTTATGCATCATGTTAATTAAATATATCAATGCGTAAATAAATTATTAATGAAGTTGAAAATAATAATTAAGCTATTGAGGAGCAATTTTTTAATGATGACTACTAATTGATGGGTTGAGCAAAACAATAGGACCTGAATGTATATGAACAACTAAGGTAGAATGCAAGTTTTCTCATACCTTTCTTCGTGTTACATTCGTCAAGAAAGAAAATAGAAAGTCAAAGTCATTGAAAAAAAGCTTAGAGTCATTCATCAAATCAAATCTCTAGAGCATTAAAGATTGCTCTCTCATGAAAAAAGGTACACATACCCTTTCTATAATATATGTTAGAATCACATAATTTTAAAATCCTATTTTGGCATCTATATCATGCATTATTCGAAAATTGTTAAGTTTTGCCATGTGTTTTTCACATTACCAAAGTCATTAATCGTCTATTCTAGCAAGATTAATTACGTTGATTGTGTCAGTAGTTATATAGTCCCCATTTATTTCCATGCTTGTTGTCTTCGATGTAAGGAGGTATGTTGGAAATCTCACATCGACTAGATTATGACTAAGTTATAATGTATAAGTAGGTATAAAACTCACCTTCTAAGCTACATTTTTGAAATATGTGAATGCTCAATGTCCTTAACGTGAGGTGTGTTAGAAATCTCATATTAACTAAAAATATGCATAAATTGTAATACATAAGTGAATGCAAATCTCACCTTACTAAATTGATTTTATAAGATTAAGTTAGGATTAAATACCACGTTTTAAAGTTATTAAAAATCTATTTTACCAAAATTAATTAGGTATATATCAAACCTAGCTCTCTACCATTCCCAATGCTCTCAATTTAAGAGAATGTATTAAAAATGAGTTAGGCTCAATTGTACAGCATCCTACAGCTAAGACCTTGACTTCTTGCGAAGAATTTTACATAGGAGGAGTTGCAAAAGTGCAAAAGTTGAAGATATAGTAACTCACGAAAGGGTCAATAAAAATCAGGAGGAAAGCATTGTTGAGGATGAGCCTGATTGTCAGAGTGATATTTCAATCTTTCAAAGTTTGAAAAATCTGCATATCAGTAATTGTGAGTTATTGAATGATATATTCCCTGTTTCTTTTGTTGGAGAATTGAATGATATAACAAATAAAGAGGCTGCTGATTTGAAGACTTCTCTAGTCGGAAATAATACTCAAATTGAGCTTCCTGCTTTACAAGTACTTCAACTTCGTCTTATTGGGGACAGAACCATTGTTGGTAGTTATGATGTGATATGTCCATCTTTAAGAACACTATCATTGGATATTGGGAAATATGTTTGGTTTTTCAACATAAATTGTTCAAGCGATGCTTCAGAAGCTACAAAAAGGGATTCTATTGCAATCAAGGTATGAAAAACCATCATTTAAAGGTTTCTATCTTTGTGAATTTACAAACTTAATCTAAATATTTGAAATTCAAAGATTGATGTTGGGTAAAAAGTAAAATAAATGGTCTTACATGCCCTGCCCCACGTACTAGGGACTGCGTTCATTAATGCTGAACATAAATTTTTAATATGTAAGTATTGGGGATTAGATTATTTGGAAATGATAACGTTGGAAAATTATTTTTTTAATAGGACTAAACAGGGGAGAGCAATTATTTTGCGAAGAAGAAAGAAAAGAAAAGAAGAGAAAAAGTGAATCTAAAAATTATAACATGCTTAAAACTTTTTATCTATACGCCCAATTACGATTAGAAAGGAATACGTGAATATAATCAGAGTTAAAATAATATTTATTTGGGTAAGAAGTATTTTGGTGTATAAATTGCAGATATCGAACTCAGATTTTGATCCGCCGGTTGAAAGTGTTGAATGTCTTTCAAAACAACCAACAGGTTTGAACTTGATTATGACACACAATATTAGAGAGATTGAACTGACAGGCTTTGATAAGGCAAAGTACCTTTTTAAACTGTCCATTGCTTTATCATTGACGATGTTGGAAATTTTGAGATTAAAGGAATGTCTTGGACTTGAGTACATTATAGACACTGATGATGAATATGGCAAAGAGAATATGAAAGCTATCTTTCCCAACTTAAAAGACCTCACAGTGTATGACTGTTTCCAATTGAAATATATGGTTGGGCAATATGACGTAGCTAATAAGGATTATAAGGAGATTCATATTCAATTCTCAGCATTGGAAATACTCTTTCTTTGGAATCTACCAAAATTTGTTAGCATTTGTTCTACCAACAATCTCATTGTGACGTGGCCATCTTTGAAGGACTTTAGGTGTTACAAATGTTTGTATCCATTTTATGGTTCAAGAGAGCCTATTATCACAAGTACGAAGGTAGTCTTGTATTTTTTTTCTTTTTATGATTATTAATTAATTTTTCTTTTTTCGTTTATGGGAAACGTATCTATGTTTGTACATTATGCTCTTAATGTCCTACAGGAGTCCACGACAGGGATTCAGAACCATCTCCCCAATTTGCAAACTCGTAAGAATAAAGGATTCTGATGCAGAACGTATTTTTGTCTTAAATGAACATGAAATGAAGATGGATTGGGCCAACAAGTGAGTTAAGGTTTACAGAATTGGAGGGTTGAATAGTTGACTCGAGATGGGACTTATATTTGGGGGGATCAGACGAACGCAATGCACTTCACTCTACAACATGTTACCACATAAAATATGAATTGTGGAAAGGTGGACAGTAATCTTTCCAAAGTCTTGTGTGAAGAGCTACCAGAGGGTGGTTGAAGCTTTTGACGATTTAAAGAATGCCAAAGAATTAAGAGAATAATTGAGGGGATAGAAGTTGTTCTAATTTCTTTCTCCTCAAACATGCTTCCCAAAACTAGCAGAGTGCCATGTTGATGATGTCAACAGTTGAAAAGATTATTCTTGGACTGCTTCTACTGACCTTCTCCATCTGCATTTTGGTCAAACATGGAGCCAATGAAACTAGAAGAGCTTGTTTGGATGTGAAACTGGAAAAGAGTTAATGGTGGTTCCAAGACTCAAACTTTTAATATTTATGCATCTGGAAAACTTCAGTCAAGAGATTGAATTGCATAATGTAAAGAATTGCTTTGTCTACAAATGTCCAAAACTCTCTTTGACTTCAACAACTACATTTGAGAAGCTCATTTATGATTTTCCTTATGGAGGTAATTCTTTTCTACATATAACCATACACCAATATTTCAAGAGTTCAACATAATTAAAGCTTTTATACATTTTGAAACAACTTTATATTTTTTTATATAGATATATTATATATATATATATATATATATATATATATATTATTGCATAATTACCTTAATACTTTCTAGAGTATCCAATATAATTATAACATCTACCATAACAATACATAAAATAGGTTGGGCTAATTTAATTAAAATAATTTATGATATAAATAATTTCGTCACAATGGTTAAAAGTAACAAATTCTATCAAGTTTAACTCATCCAATCATGTCCAAATGTAATTCATAAAAAAATGAAGATAAGCAACAATTCTTATAAATACCTCAAGTTCTAAAAAAAAACGTTTATATTTAAAAGTAAAAAAGTTACAACAAATATGGATTATATGTTGATATTCCCCAATAACCGTAAGATTGCGTAACAGAGTTTTTAGACATTCTTTTTCTAGAAAGTATCCTAAGGGGTTGTAAATCTAACTTATGGGGAAGGATTAAAGTTGAGCTTCCAAGACTCAAACTTTTAATATTTACGCATTTGGAAAACTTCTGTCAAGAGATTGAATTGCATAATTTAAAGAATTGCATTGTCTACAAATGTCCAAAACTCTCTTTGACTTCAACAACTTCTCTTCAAAAGCTCTGTCAAGATTTTCCTCACAAAGGTAAATACCATATAAAGTCTTCAAATTTAAACTATCACAGTATGGATATGAGGTAACTCTCCTATCTAATTGTTTTCTAAATAAATGTTGGTCTTAACTCTTATACACTCTCAAAAAGGAAGTTTACTAGTTTCAAATTAAATTTAATTTTTATCTCACTTTTGTTCAACAACGAAAATATATTAATTATTAGACTCAAAATTATTTTAAGAAATTAACTCTTTTTTTAGTTATTTTCACATTGTTTGCACTATTACAATTTAGTTAATCTATCCTAGTGTACTGTTACAGTTTATTAATGTTTAATTTTTTTTATGATATGAAGAAATATTAAATAATTGTATATCAACTAAATGTTTTGAATCCGTTGATTCTAACTACACAATCCACAACTAAAGTTCTTTTTTTTTTTTTTTATGAGTCACAAATGATCACATTTGAAATAAGGTCTTTTATAGTATTGACATGGTGTGAGACCCTTCGTCCCTTAAATTGTAAAAGTTTTACCTAAAGAAAGAAAATTATATTACAATTAATTATTTCAATGAGAGGCGGTTCAAATCCCACCGGTACTCCACCACAGAGTTTTTTAAAATAAGAACATTAACTTAATTTTGGTGAAGACGTTTAATTTTAGGTCTAGGAATTTTAGTATGAAAAAAGAACAGTGTTTGTAAAGGTACTATATATCCTTAAGACGTTCGAGTCCCCACGTATTTGAAGTTGGGTGATAAAAAAAAGTCCTATATAATAATCACACTTTTTTTAGTGCTTATTTGATTTAAATTGTAATGTATGATTATATCATGGAAAGTTGAGGTGTATTCCCTTTTGTTATGTTTTTTATTTTCACGTTAATTCCCTTATATATCTTTGTACAGATTTCATATACACTGAAGTTGATAGTTGGGCATTTGATCACATCCTATCAGACATATATCGAGAATATTCAAAGGTCAGAACCAACCAATCTATGAATATAAATAAAAAAATTGAATAGCCTATTCTGTCTCATTATTAGAATAACATTTTCAATTTAACGTACAAATTTGATCTCCATTTTATTAAAACAAATCAATGTGATCCATTAAAATTAATGTACCATTAAAATTCTTAAAGTAAATCATCATTGGTAGATCAACAGAAGTAATTTAACAGGAAATGAATGGTTGGTATATACTACACAAAACTAAGGAATGAACAAAGAAAATTGTTATTGTCCCTTGATTTTGTAATATAAAGACTGACTCCTAACTTGCTTGTGCAATATTTCAAAAGAAAGTTGGTGTATGAGGAATGAAAGAGTGAAGGAGGTTTTCCATACCCAGAGGAAATTTAAGAATCAATAGTAAATTGTTATAGGCTCCTTTCAAAACTTTGAGCAACTCACTCAATCGCTACTTTTCCCATTGTATAAACAGAAGATTGAGGAACGTAGGAAAGGAGAGAGTTAAGAGGGCCCTTTAGTTGAAGACATTGGCATTGAAGGTGTTGTTGCCACCACGTTGAGTAGGGTGGTAAGGACAAAATTGTGCTAGATTCCAAGGTAGTTGAAACAAGATGATAAATTGAATGAAGTTGGATTGAGAGTTCATGGGTAGAGGAAATGCGTTCAACGTGTTGTGGCGAGGGGATCCTAAGCTGGAAGAGGACAGCTAAGAGACAAATAGATGAGAATTCTATGAGGTATGACTATTTTGTTAGATGAGTATACGTTTGGTGAATTTTTACAAGATTGATAGCATCAGTTTGAGATTTTTTGTTCTTTGGTGAGAAATTTAAAGTTTGTTACAACAGGTGTAGTAGTGAGGACATGGTACGAGATTCCCAGGCTGTTGAAGAAGGGGATGGGCCTAAGATTAGCTTGGAAGAAGTTCTGACTTGTTGTAAAGAAGGTGAAATAGGTGTGTTTTCAATGATCACATTTTGGCTCCAAGAAATGAAGAACCAGAGCAGGAATTTGTTGCAGAAGTTTTCACTTCAGAAATACCAAGATAGCAAATCATCATAACAAAAACTCGCAAACAGTGAAAAGCCAAACCCTCAAATGTGAGTCTAATAGATTTTTATGAGTCGGATTAGACTTGTGATTTTACACTTTTTATTCCTCTTTGTTTAGCCATGGTGGACCACAACAGACTAGTGAACGATGTCTGAGAAAGCAGAAAAAACCACTTGGTGAAATTCCTAAGGTAAAAGGACAAACAAAAAAATACCATTAAATTATTCTAAATTAATATGCATGTCCACTTGGACTATCAGCATAACCCTGCTAGTATAATTCATAAAAAGGAAATCAGGGTACAATCTTTATGACACCACAGTACATATCATTTCGTTCTTGCGCAGGAGTACTGAGCAAGTTGCTTAGTGGAAAACCATAGCCAAAGAACACCAATATGGAAGCTCATAATTCTTTCCGAATCCGCCCCCTCTAAGTTGGAATTCCAAATAGTTACTTTACACGTAAAATCCACATTTAAATGTAAGTTTATTTTCTGCAATTCACATTTCCAATATATTTGGTCAGAACAAAAATGATTTCCCATTTTGAATTTATCATTGTTCGCATGAGGGAATGAAAAAACAAAAAAAAATCACTGAATTTCTAATGGGGAATATAAATTTAATATTTTGTTACTGATCATACTTAGACCAAAAGTATAATTCCTAATAAAATAAATAATTATAATGATCTCAATGATACTAAAATGGCATTTTGTTGATAATATTAATTTAATATATTTTGATTCAAACTACTTTTTAGAAAATATTTCAGTTTTAGAAATATTTTTCAATCTTAGAAATTAGTTATTATTTGATTTAGAAAATATTTTGATATTTTGTTACATTTTATTTATATATAAGAGTTCATAAAATAAAATGAAAAATAACAAGTTTTTTTCAAAAAAACTCATTCTCGAGAGAAGATTGTAAGAAACAATCTGTAAGTATAAGTGTGAAGTCCCACGTTAAGTAATGTTAGAAAATGAAACTTTTTCAAAATACTCTAAAATCTAATTTCTTGTTCGTCGGATTGATATTAATTATAAATCTTGTGATGTGGGGAAGATTGATTGATGTTAGATTAATGGTATAGGAAACTAAAGATTATAAACATATCGTGGTTCGTGGTAACCTTTATTATATTTTCTTATTTCCTTCCAGAGTGAAGTTAATTATAGTGTTGTAAAGGACCCTGTTGAGCGTGGAAAAAGTATCCTCAAGATGTATCTCAGGACATAGTTAGTTCTGAGACTAACACTCTTCGTTCTTTTGTCTACTCTTAAGTTTTGTTTTTTCGACCTTCCTGTCAAAGATGTGACTCTATCAGATCGACTCAAACGTATTATAGAGACTATGCACCAACACTTTCCAACCATTCTATGCTCCTTTAAGCAACACTTTGCTACCACTCACAAGTTGGCAGAACTTGAAGCTCGTCGAATGAGGTGGCCATTAAAATTTCTGAGGCAGAGAATTTCAATGATGAAGTTCCACTGAAGGAAGTGGTTTTGAAGGAACAAATCGTTAGGTTGAAGGAAGAAATAAAAGTTTGTGAGGCTGCCTTATCATCTCTGGATGAGGGAAAAAGTAAATGCATTGCGGAAACTATAAGGTACAAAAAGGAGCTTGAAAATGTGAGAAGAAACAAATCTCAAACGGTGGAAGATCAAAGAAAAGTTGAGCCAAGACTTGTTTTTGAAGTGGCTTATAAAGGTAAGTCTTTGAGTGAATATGAGCTCGACGCTGGCTGCTAGAAATCCCTATGAGGGTTTCGGTTGTTCATTGTTATTAAGACTTTCAACTATACTATAATGTTGAGACTTCCATCTTTTTCACGTAGCTTGGTGTCCTGAATAAATTTAACGTAACGTTTGTTACCTTGTTTGTTGTGTAAGTGGCTTCTCTTGGTGAGACAAAGACAAAACATGTGTTATGAAAAAACAAAAGTACTATTTGGTTTTTTATGTAACTTATAGTGTAAGTGTTTACCTTCCTTCAGTAAGGCCTTATATAGTATGTGTACGGACTTCCAATTCACAATTTACGCCATATCAGTTGTGTCACGGCAAAGCATTTGAGGGATAATTTTTTAGCATTTCTGTTTAAGAGAAACAAGCAGAGGACTTTTGGAATGGAACAAACCAATCCATTTGAAGACTTTTTCCAAAAGTTTAGTGAAAAAAACATCATTGAAGACTATTACAGCAAACCGATTTACATAAAGAAAAAAAGCATAAAAAGGGTAAATGCAAATGGTAATGCAAGATTAAGTTTAGAAACATTAAATGGGTAAATCTGTCCTTTTAAATAGTAACCGACGAAAAATATGAATAAAAGACAAATACTTTAAAGATCCTAATCATGAAGAGTATTATAAAAGGATGTTGAAAAGAAGTATAAAAATTAAAAAGTATTGATAAAGGTAATAAAGAAAAAGAAGACGCTTTAAAGTGAAAAGGAAGCAGACAAATTGTCAGTGGAAAGCTGTGCTTTAATGCTTTAAAGTTTGAGCATTGTATACATACTATGTAATCGATTAAAGCAAGGAGTGCATTCGTATCTGTGGAGGGGTAACAAGGTAACAATCACTGTGGAGTTATTATGTTTTGATTTTGTGTGTTTGATTTGAATTATGAATTCTCCGTTGGTATTGTTTGTGTTTTAAAACAGTAACTAACTTAAACGTTTGAGCGTCTATGTTTAAGCAGAGGGACGATCCACTTGTTACTTTATAACCATCTATCCGATCTTCTCTGCATATCTGTTAAAGGAGGTACTAAGTTTGCCTAGTTCTCCTCATTTTTCCTTCCAAATTGTTAGATATCAACTACAATATTCTTATTTCTATAGATTCTATTTTCTTTTGTTATAGCTCACTCTCTTTTTATTCGTATTTAACTTCAAAACTAGATAAATATGTACGATCAATTAGTTTTTATTAATGGTTTATTTCACTTATCTAATTTTTTTAAACGGTCACTCTAAAGAGAAGAATAATTCAATTCGATTTTTTTAAACGGGTCCAACTCATCTAATTAGTTTTATTAATGGTTTATAAAATTACATATGACAATAAGCAAAGAAAGACGAGGAGCAAACAAGATTTTTCAAACGACAAGACTTTTGAAAGACATACAAGTGGAAGTTACAGCCTCAATCGTGCAGAATTAACAATAATAATAATTCTGAATTCTGATAGCACCCACCACACAACAATAATAAATAAACCATGAAGACTTCTGGAAGACATACAAATGAAACTTATAGTCTCCCTCGATCACGCAGAGAATTAAATTAATAATAATGGTAGTGTTAGAGAAAGGTGTGCTTTCATTCTATCTCTTTCATCAGTTGTGAGATTCAAGCATCGGACTACATCATCTCTCTGAAGGTATCCATCAGTGTAAAGTTAACTTCTGTTCTGCTCTTATTTGAAATTTTAATCGTTTCCTTTTCAATGAAAGTTGTAGATAATGTGTTGTTTGTGTTTATGTTTGTATTTGCAGTAACGTAACGTTTCAGATCTCTTTGAAATAATGGATGAATTCTTCTCCATTCTCCCTCTCGTATTAGTAAATCAGGTAATATCTTTTTCATTCCCTTCCAATTAGAAACATCATCTTTATTTCACTCCCATTATCAATTATGCATCGTATATGTAGAACATGAACATTTTTCATCAAAATAAATATCAATATGCTTCTCAAATTATGCTACATAATGTGAAAAAAAATGATATTTCAATGAAATGGTTTTGTTATTCAGTATAACGTTATCTGATTGGTGATCACGTGCCAATTCTCCATCTCTCGTGTAATCGAATAATCTTTTAGTCATTTTCCACTTCCAAATTAGAAACATCATCTTTATTTCACATCCCATTATCAATTATGCATCGTATATGTAGAACATGACATTTAACACATTTAAATATGAGAAAATACAATATTCTTTCTCAAACTATGCTTACATTCACCAACTTTATGAAGATACATGTGTAATGTGAAAAAAAAATGATATTTAATATACAAATGGAAAATTTCTGTAAAAAGTTTAGAAGCAGTTTGGTCTCAGTTTAATTTCAGAAAACATAATATATCATTTTACTTAAACGGAGCTAATGTCCTTTCTAAGAGAGAGTAAAAGTGTAACAGCTCAAAAGTTTATTTAAATCTATTAATTTTTTACCACAATGAATTATTTGAAATTAAATGAGTATTTTTAATTTATTTATTTTTTCTCGTAGTTTAATGTATTAATAAAAAAAATAACACCATCATAATTATCATCATATTAAGTCAAACACAAGTATTTAAGTAATGAAATTTAACTCATTAATTCAATCTCATTAAACTAATTTAATAATTATATATATATATATATATATATTGAAATTTTTAATACATTCTCTTAAATTGNCACATCAATTATAGAATGCCTCGAGGCGCGTGAATCCCACACACATCGCTCGGTCATCTGATCTTCTCTAGACAACTACCATTTGACTCACTGGAGCAATCCCGATACGTTCCACGTGTCTTATTTAGAGGTCATTTGGTGGACTTTTAGTCACAAAGAGATTCGCTTTTCCTTATGGATTGAAGGTTTTTTCTATCGAACATAGTTTTTGCCTTTAAAAACTATTGTTTTGCTTTCATAATCTGTTTTTAAAATGTCTACTGCACCTATCATTTTTGGAAATCCTACCATTATCATTGAAAAACTATATGGAAAAAAATAACTCTTTTGTGGTCGGCATTCATTGAAATATGGTTCTTTAGCGAGGGTCATCATGACCACCTTGACCAAGATGGAAGGAACGTGCCTCCTGATAAGTTTGAATAATTGAAGCAAGTTGATTTTCAATTGTGTCGTGTTGTGAAATATGTGGAACTGAAGCTTTTGGTTTCTCTTATAGCTTTTAAAATGTCACTTTTTTCATAAGAAAGCTCAAACTTGTCACTTTTTTCAAATTCTTCTCCATCGTTACTCAATACCATGACTCCTAGTGAAGATGATTCAAGATGGCTCATTGTTATCAGAAAAAGTTCTCGTTCCACTCGAAACCCACATCCTATTCATAACTTTTTTAATTTCTATAAATTGTCGTTTTCCTATTGCTCCTTTTTATCCTCACTATCCTCTATTACCATTCCCAAAAATGTGAATCGAGCAATTGATATCCTAGATGGTGACAAACTATGATTGTTGAAATGCAGGCTCTTAATCAAAATAATAGTTAGGTGTTAGTTCCTCTTCCACTAGAAAAAAGGAAGTTGGATGTCGATAGGTATATGCCATTAAAGTAAGACCTAATAGTGAAGTTGATGAGCTCAAATCTGATTAGTTATAAAGGGGAACACTCATATTCATGGAGTTTGTTGGATCAAATGATTAAATCCATGTCATGTACACACAACTATGTGTGACTTGTGTAATTAGTTGAGTGTGAGTTCTCTTTCCTTTCTAGATTAACTGGTTCCATTGTATTAAGTCCTATAAATGAAAGATTAAGAAAATGAGTTCATCACGCTCCTCCAAGACTTCTAAATACATTAATTCTATGAGAGAGTTTTAAGTATGATTTTCCTAACAGAAATAATATTTTAATCTCTCAATATGCATTATGTTTGTTAGAGATTCCACATCGATTTGCGATAAGGTCAATTTAGAGTATATAAGTAAATACAAACCTAATTTTACAAGCTGGTTTTCCAGAGTTAAATTAGGCTTAAAGTTCACTCGACGTAAAGGGGTGTGTTAGAAGTTCGACATTAACTAGAGATAAGGCTAATATAAAGTATATAAATGGATGCAAACCTCATCTTACAAACTAATTTTGTGACATTAAATTAGACTTAAAGTCCACTTGTGAATAATGTTTGTTTAATTTATTTGTTTATTCATTCATATAAACATAGACAATGGCACATAAACCCAAGTGGAAGAATATAAGGTTTTATGCATCATGTTAATTAAATATATCAATGCGTAAATAAATTATTAATGAAGTTGAAAATAATAATTAAGCTATTGAGGAGCAATTTTTTAATGATGACTACTAATTGATGGGTTGAGTTAAACAATAGGACCTTAATGTATATGAACAACTAAGGTAGAATGCAAGTTTTCTCATACCTTTCTTCGTGTTACATTCGTCAAGAAAGAAAATAGAAAGTCAAAGTCATTGAAAAAAAGCTTAGAGTCATTCATCAAATCAAATCTCTAGAGCATTAAAGATTGCTCTCTCATGAAAAAAGGTACACATACCCTTTCTATAATATATGTTAGAATCACATAATTTTAAAATCCTATTTTGGCATCTATATCATGCATTATTCGAAAATTGTTAAGTTTTGCCATGTGTTTTTCACATTACCAAAGTCATTAATCGTCTATTCTAGCAAGATTAATTACGTTGATTGTGTCAGTAGTTATATAGTCCCCATTTATTTCCATGCTTGTTGTCTTCGATGTAAGGAGGTATGTTGGAAATCTCACATCGACTAGATTA